>JACEGR010003582.1:0-102332 GCA_014170235.1 Listronotus bonariensis | reverse complement strand
TCAACGGGTACGAAATGTTGCAAGTAAAAAAGAAATACGTCACGTCTGGTTTGCACCATGACCAGTCGTCCAAATCGGCATTTAGGTTCAACAAAAAGGTTCGGTAATTTTATTTCTTCTAATTAAAAATTTAAATTTAAAAAGTATGCTTTATTACTTCTCTACAAAAGTATTGTCTCGCATTACATTTTACGTTTTCGGTTAGTAATGATTCTCTTGATGGATGGTAATTGTTTGGGTACACGCCAAAAATTAAATTAAAAGTACTAAAAACCAAAAAAAATTAAACACGTAAAAAGATAACTAAAAATCGACGTTTCGGTGGCAAGTCTGCCACCGTTGTCAAGATAAATTTAAAAAAATTAATAAAAATTAACTATTATTAAGGTTTTAAATTTTGAAATTTCTATCTTTTTTATGATATTCTGAGAACGTTTTAACATTAAATGTCAAATATGTTTGTTTGTGTCATAGTGACATAGATAACTTTTCATTTAACAAAACCATACAACTTAAATGAAAATACAAAAAATGTCATTTATAAAATACCTTGCAAAAGCAATAAGTTTTATATAGGTGAAACTTGTAGACCATTAGCCAAACACATAAAAGAACACAGATCATACATTAAATACACAGAATTTCATAAATCAAAAATCTGCCAACACGCATTTGATAACAATTATAGAATAAATTGGGATGCTTTGAGCATTTTAGCAAAGGAAATTTGTTCTAAACAAGGCAAAATTAAAGTGCCTATATATTATTAAATAAAGATAATTGTGTAGCATCAATTTCAGTTAATTTAAATAACACTTGGTTGCCTTTGCTTGATACTGAAATATCCTAAGGAAGACTAAAAATTAACTAACTATTTACCTTTTTGCAATACAAACAATAAATACACCAGCAACCAGTTATCTATGTCACTATGACACTATAACCAAACAATCATATTTGACATTTAATATCAAAACGTTCTCAGAATATCATAAAAAAAGATAAAAATTTCAAAATTTAAAACCTTAATTTTTATTTTTATTAATTTTATTCAATTTATCTTGACAGCGGTGGCAGACTTGCCACCGAAACGTCGATTCTTAGTTATCTTTTTACTTGTTTAATTTTTTTTAGTTTGTTGGTACTTTTAATTTAATTTTTGGCGTGTACCCAAAAATCACCATCCATCAAATGAATCCGCCGAACTACAGAACATATCTTCAATGATTCTTTTGCCTTGTACTTTTGTTTCGTCGCAACAATTTTAAAATTCCTAGAATAAAAAGTCATGGTTTTTACCTTGTTTTTTGTGTGTTGTTTAGTCGGTTTGTCTGTCTGGCGGATAAAAAATTTAAGTTTAATAATCATAAGTCTTATATTTAAATGTAAGTTGAGTAAGGAAGAGGCTAAAAACTTCAAAAATAATTTCGTTTTGTTTCATCTCAAAGTATTTCGGTGCGGTTGTATTAAACTAAAATGGTACAATTTTAATTTAAAACAATGTTTTTTAATGACCAGGTTAATTGACCACAAAAAGGTTTTAAATAATTTTTGGCTTGGTTTTCAATAATATATTTTTTCTCATATATTAGAAAATAATTAAATTTGACCTTTTTGAAACTTATTTAAACAAGAGGACCTAGGAAAAGAGAAAGAAAATGGTCCAGCCCAGTAAAACTATATGTGAGCCTATTTTAGTACATACTGTATTAAATAAAATAGGTTTTTGAATTTCCTTTGGTAATATCAGGAACGAAATTAAATCGGCATTATTACACTTATCCCCACGGCAAATACGTACAAATTTAAACTAATAAAATGCTATCGTCATATAGGTACGGTGTATTTAATAATGGACTTAAATATACATGTGTTTTTTATATTTTTGATATAACAAGAAAAATATTTTCCAAAAAAAATTGTTTTAGCTGAAATGCAAAACTTTATATTAAAAATTATCATACGAAATATAAGGTAGCCCAAAATCGCAAAAATATTAGATGAAGTAAAAAACTAAAAAATATATTTTTAAAGCGACTAAACTAAAAACATAAAAAATGTCCAACAAAATATTTTTATTTCACTTTTGATTACTAAGGACAATTAAGTGTAAACTAAACAAAATAATTTTTCTACAACAAAAAACTCATTAGATGCAAACATTTTCAAGTTAAGTCAATATTTAAAAACGGTAGAAAAATATTTCTTCAAAGTACTTAACACAAAAAGTTTAAATTTTATCTTTCAGAGTTAACTCATAGTACTTAATACGGCATTTTTAAAAATATTTTTTTTTATTTTTTTTTATTTTTCAAAATAGTGTTTTTCCTATTTTAAAACAGTCTGTTTATTATTTAGCGATTTTTGTTATCGCTCTTAGCATTTTAAATATAGCAAAAAATTTTCATAAAAATTTTTTTCTTAAATATTAAAAATAAAGAAATACAGGTATAAGGTAAATGACCAGTCATTGCCTCTACAAGAAAGTTAAAGCTAGAATCCATGTAAGTGCAAAAACCAGTCATTGCCACTAAAATTTTCAAAATACTAATTATTGCCACCCAGTCATTGCCACAAGTAAATAACAACATTTTATTAAAAAACATGTTTATTAATAAAAATTCAAATAGTAATAGTAACCAGGACATTATGTGAAATATATATGTAGGTGTTGACAAATATAAAATCAAAAGAAACTCGAAAAAGACATTAACTTTTCTTCCACTGATTTTTAGGCCTCAAATACATACACTGGTGAAGCAAATTCATAGCGAATACGTTCACCACTGTCATAGGTGTGGGTAACAGGCCTAAAATGTGATTTTTCATAACAAAAGAAATATCTTTTTCATCAAAAACAATTTATTTTTTTTGAACTGTATCTAAAAGCTGTTCTTTTGAAACCGGAAAATGCCTCTCTGATAATTGTAAAATCCATTTAACTAATATTAATTCTTCTTCGTTACTTAAGATTGTGAAAGGACCCATAGAACAAACTAGTGGTGATTTTCCATCTTTCTTATGTCTCAAAGTACTACGAAGAACGCCATGATTTTTTGCTGCAGTAGCTACTGGGATTCCCTTTTTAACATCTTTTAGAGCTTTTAACGTTTACTCTTTGGTATAATTCCTTTTCGGCGCCATTTCTGGAATGAAAAAGAAAATGAATTTAATACCTGATATCAATGTAACCTATGATTGTTACTCTCGAACTAGTAATTGCCACCAGTGGCAATAATTGGTTAGAATAAAGTTTTTGCAATAAAACAAATTGCGGCAACATCGTAATTTTAAATGGTTTATTTCCACACTCTGATGAATAAAAAATAATCCAAACCAATAATGGCCAATTGTGGCAATGACTGGTATATTTAAAAATTTTGCAACCAGTGTTTGCCAGGTTTATTTTTTTAGAAACTTATAACCTTAAATGTTATTTAAAGAGCAAACACTTTTATTTTAGAGTATTTAAAATACCATTGTGCATTACGAACTATAAAAACAATAATTTTAAAGAATAAATTAAAAAAGAAAAATGTACTTACCTTAATGTTTTCATAAGAAATCACACAAAACAGGGAGTAATCTTAACACAACATTACTTCAAGCTGTATAGAGCAAAAATGGCATTGGCTTGAATATTGTGCAATAGTACATAGTTGCCAAACATATCAAGGTATTAGTATTTGCCATAAATGTAATTTGATTTCAAGTGGTTTTCTTATTTTTAAGGGATTTATGATTTAGTGGCAATAGATGGTAGAGTGGCAAAGATTGGTTGTTTACCTTAGTTATGCCCATCTTTTGACAAATTGTTTATTAAAAAACACTAAAAATACCCATTATAATTAAAATGCACGCTTTGTAAAACCTAAACCATTAAAAACTGAATCAATACCAAAGTAGGTAAATTACATTTTTAACCTTGCGTACTTCTAATCCTAATTTGGATAACGGTTAAAAGAAAACATAATATTTTACTTTTTGGTACTTAATTCCATTTTTTTATGAAAATTATTTTAGTTTTAAGATCTAAAATAGTTTAAAATACACTGTATATTTTCTAAGCTAGTTTTAACTACGGCCCTAAAATAAACTTTAAAATTTTACAATTTAATCCAAATTTTTAAGCATTTTTTGCTAAATTTTCACGAAGAATCCACTGACAACTTAATACATACACAAATGTATTTCTTTTGATGTAAATTTTGTCCTTAAAAAAGCGTTAGCTTTATAGTTACTTGACTTGTTTATTAAATGTGGTTTATATTCCTAACACATACACATATGTGTAATTATTATTGATGAACTATTTGTTAAAGCTATTGCGAATTTGGGCTTTATTAAATAATTATCCACATATTAGGTCTAAACCTTTTTCATACACACAATTCAATTTTTGAAGTATTTGCTTTATGATCCATGATCGTAGCCATTTTGGTTAATTTTTAAATATTCGTAATTTAAAAACAGAAGCATTATTATATTATTTTGTGTCTTAAAAAGTTTACAATGTCAAATTTAAATTTATTGATCTCTATGAATTTTAAAAATTTATTGATTTTTCTAATAGAAATATTCTTTTAAAAATAAACTATTTAATAATTAAAGTTAAAGTATATATAGGAAGTCCAAAACGGTGAGGCCATAAACGATAGGGATGATACAGTAAGTCAAAATAATGTTAGTACTTCATAAAAAAATTATAAAGAAAGTTAGAATAAATAGAAATTATTTTAATTATAACTCTAAAACTGTTGCCCCAGAACAACTATATTTGGGCTACTAAATATCTAATACTTTAACGACTGTTTGGTAAGTCGAGATTATACAGAGTAAGACTATTTGTTTCTCATTTTATGTATGCAGTTTTGACACAGGTGACAAATTTGACATTTTGCTTTGACCCTTTAATTCTATCATCTTTTTTATAAAAAAAAAAGGTATACAGTATTTCTATCGATGTCTTGGACCATTTTTTATAAAATCGCATTTCAAATCTGGACATCCAGTATTTAGTATGTAATAAAATATTCAATTTTTTTAAAGAAAACCAGTAAAATTTGGTAAAATTCTTTAAAATTGTGTTTGTGCGCTTTCTAAACTTTATAATACAGATAGAGACTGCCTTTTATAATTTTACTATATTTTAATAATTAAAAAAAAATGTATTTTTATTACCAACAAAATATCTGGACTTAAAATGCGATTTTATGAAATACGGTCCAAAATATCGAAAAAATTAGTTTTTTCTTTCCTGTCCAAAAATGTTGAAGGAATTAAACGGTCAAAGCAAAATGTTAGAATTTGTCACCTGTGATTTTTATCACAGGTGACATGCATTTTTATGCATACATTAAATAAAAAAGAATAACAACGCACCCTGTATAATTCCGAGTTACTGAACAGGTATTTACCTATGGAAAAAGCATTACTATATAAGGTTATGTAGTTGCCTAAATATCATTGGAATTGGTACTGTGGCTGGTACAGTTCAAAAGCCATAATTAAATAACTTTTTTTATCCTAACTTTGAAGGTCCATATACCCCTAACAAAGCGCGTTAGAATTTTTTTTTATATGAAGTAGGTACTAAGAATACTTTTACTCACTCTGTTACCCCCTCACTTATGACCATACCTTTCCGGACACTGTATAAAATTAAAATTATTTGTCATGTTTAGTCACATACGCAAAAAAAAACTAAAAGTTTAAAATAACATAAAAAAAACATTAAAAGTACTTACCTGCTGGTGAATCATCTTCATAATCTTGCAAATTTGATTTTTTGTCTTTCTCTAGAATGTTTAGTTCAACAGTTTTAAAGACCATTTTTACCACGTCTGTTTAAAAAATTACCACGAAAATTTTCACAAAAAAACTATATATAAACAACTTTTAAATTCAATAAAAAAATGAATTAATCGTAATGAATCGTAACTTGAATTATTGTAATTTTGTTCCATGAGTAGGGAAAATATTTATAATAAGAAAAGATTAAAAAAAATGTTTTAGAATTTAACTTTAAACGTTTCAAATTTGACAGGCGCGCGTGCCTTTAAAAACAAATGGTAAACGCGCGGTTAGCCGCGCTCTTGCTGAACGGTCACTGGCTCAAGACAGCTCGCGTCCGCCTATGTGCTTTTAATTTCGCGATCACATGACGTATGGCAAAGCAAAGCCGCCTTGATTTTTGTTTATTTACTGAGGTGACTTGATTATTAGTACCTAATAAAATTAATACATTCGGAACAGGTGTCATTATCGTGCAATATTTTTTTAATAACGTGAGATGGTTTGGAGGTTTATTTAGGTGACATGACTTAACGTTTACTTTCGGCGCGGCGTTGCGAATTTCTAGATGATTAAAGAAAGAGAAAGAATATAAGAAAGGAATAGACTAGAAGGAGCGCTGTCTGATACAGAGAAAGTTCTTGTGTCTAAATTTTTGTTGGTTCGCATTACTTACGTTCATTCATGCCTTTCTGTCGCATTCTTTGGTTTGTAATATACAAACTTTTCAGATATTAGTCAGTTATTTTAACCGCTTGCAAAAGTTATAAAGAACTACCATTTTAGCTATTTATATTAAAGTTAATGAACTAGGCTCTCCTTCTACTACTTACTAAATATTGCCTATTTTGCCTCGTTTTTACGCTTTAACAATTACTAACCCAGTAACAATTGCTTGTAGAAACTTTAGTTTTGCTGATTTCTTTCCCTGTTTAATGGCATACATGATTAAGTAGATTTGTCTTTGTATCTTCTTTTCTATATTTAGTTTTCTAGATGTACTTATCAACTAAAAGAAAAAAAATGAAGAAATTACTTTTCATTTCATTTCTTTTGTTATCTTTTTTGTGTAAAAATTAGGCTTTGTTTAGGATAATCTTTAAAAACTTCTTTTACCTCGGTGACTGGCCTAGTATAGTACCCTGAACTGGGTAATGCATGGGGTGTCCTAAATTTAAAGAAGACCATTGGGATTCTGGAAACCGTATAAGAGCTACAAAGCATAATAACAGAATTTAAATGAATATCCATTATTAATAACAATAAAATAAACAACAGTTAAGTATCACTACGTTTATATCGAATAGTTGAAGCTAGCTTGGGTTAAAGCGGCTTTTAAAAGTAGCTTGAAAAAGCGATATAAACTTGAATCGTTCAAGTCAAGCCTAAAAATAGGTAGAGTTGACTTCACTGAAGCCCATTTGAAACACGATATAAACGATTCAAGCGGGCTTAATAACTGCCTAACTTCAGATGAATGCTTCCTCAAACGTCATTAGTGTCAATTTTATTTATGATCTTGATATTTTTATAAAAAATATGAGTGGAAAAACAGGTGAAAAAACTTTAAAACACGCTTACACCCAAAGTCGGTCTATATATATTTCCAGTATAAATATAAACCAACCTTGGCTTACACCAACAACAGCACAGAAAACGGGACGAAATAAAAAGTGAGATTTGTTTTTAATTTGATGTCTACTATGAAGTTGGATGCAAAACTGCCGCATGCGTACGAAAATGGCCTGAAATCTGGTTGACCTCGATTTTCAATCGACTTTCAAGCCACCGAAATAAACACGTAGGCTTGGAAATCGCTTCAAAGCCGTGTTGTTTTCAAGCCAGCTTCAAACTATTCGATATAAACGTAGTATTATGATACATGTCTTTTTTAAAATCCCGCGCTCTTAGGAATATTAAAGTACCTAATTCTAGATTATTATTTAAATATTGAATTTGATAATGGCTGGAAAACAGAATTTCGACAAACTGGCTGCTAATTAAGCAAGCATCCCCTAATTTAATTGACTTGGTATCTCCTATAGTTTTTAAATTTTTAATGGTTACCGTTGAGTTTTACACACCTTGTACTCGTCTGCCAAGCTTAAATTTGCCACTCTTAAAGGAGGTGTCCGGTGCAGACACCCCTACTTGCACCCCTCTAGATCCGGTACTACTTTTGGTTGCCTACTGTATATTTATCTTGTAAAACAGTGATAATTCTTTTATAAAAAAGCAGAATATATTACGTGTGCAAAAAACTTATAGACCCTATTAAAAGGAAGGCTGGTTAACTCTCTTACAAATGTAATACAACAGCAGCAGAATTTAATAGGGAAGTGACATATTTATCTAATTTGTTTATTTATTTACACCCACTAATCTATTAAAGAAAAAAATTAATAAGAGGTATACATTTGATTTATTTTCTTTATTAAAAATGATACGTCAATTATTAATTGGTAAAAACAGTAATATTGTTAATCACTTTATTTAGGCATTTCTTAATATGACATTGTTATTGTTCTGCAAGTTCCGAAATTAGCATCTAGTGCACGAATCGTAGTCGCTCGAATTTCCGTTCCAATTTTAATTTTTAGGGCTTGGATTGCATATGCTTGTTGGAAAAGGGAACGCGATTATGCGTGTGACGTCGCGTAGACAGATGACAGTTTATAACATAACAAAAAAAAAACATTCTGCACTTTTCGTTAGACTGCGGTCGAGACAGCAGCTTTGGTGTCCTGAACGAAACTATTTTTTTACTTACTTGTGCAAGTTTTTCCTTATGCTGTGCAGAAATGAACAAACAAAAATATAAACATAACCACACTTATTCAAAAACAAAACATAAAAATGACAACTGGCTTTAACTGCATCACGTTCAGCTTGCTGCTATTCATGCAGCATTCCTGCGTTCTACGGCGTAGAAAGGAGGCGTGGCCATAAATACATGAAGCGCTAGAATGCAAATTTTGAAACAAGCTTAAAGCGCTGTCAGTGCTTCAAGTGAATTTCGGAACATGCAGATTGACTGCTGGGCTCCATTTTGAAAAAACAATTAAATAGTAAAGGGAGTATTTTTACACATCATTTTAAACTTCCGATGAGTATCTTTTAACTTTATACAAAGCCAATACTATTACCTATTACAAAACGACGTTATTTTAAAAATTACCTAAATACGTAGGGTGTTCACTAAGTTTTAAGATACTTTGTAACTAAACGGAGCAGGAAAGTAACATTGATGTTTTTTGTTTGTACATGTCATGACATGTCGTAGTCATACATAGTTATTAGTAAACTATCAGTTTTGCGCCAGTTCGTGTCCAGCGATTTTAGCGCAATGGAGTCGTGGACGACTATCGAGTGCCGTGCAATTTTAAAATACAACTTTTCACGTGGGGTATCTCAAGAACAGTGTTTAAAAGAAATGAAGCCTATACTTGGTGATGACTGTCCATCTCGTGCTTCGCACAAACTCGCAATTCGCTAGCTGGTACCTTCATCATGACAATGCCCCACCTCATCAAGCTGAACTTACCAGTCAATTTTTGACAGATGCAGGCTTAAAACTTTTGGAACATCCGCCTTATAGCCCCAACTTGGCGCCGTGTGATTTTGGGTTGTTTCCTTTTGTCAAGAGCCAACTGAAAGGACAAAAGTTTTAAACTGAAGACGCGCTACTGGAGGCCTGGGATAAAATATGCGCTGAGATTTTAAATGAAAAGTGGAAAGTTATTTTTAGTGACTGGTTGGTTAGAATAAAAACGTGTATGCAATGTGGTGAAAATTATTTTGAAAAATTCAAATAAATATTCGTATATCTCAAAACTTTTCGAACACCCTACGTACCTGATTTAAATGGCCATATTTTCAAATCTCATAAAGTTAAATATACCTACTTAATGAGGTAGTTTTTTAAAACTTATGGCTACGTCCATTCACTTAAGAGGGCATTATTGTTAACTGATAAAAATCTTGCATTGCAAGGTGATCCTGACAACCATATGAACAAGTTGATAAAGTTACCATTTTTTATTTCAATTTAACTTGTTGGTAACTCTTGGGTCAAGAAAAAGAATTATATTTTTAAACATATGTGAGCAGAATACAGAATTTTAATGCCGCAATAACTACAAAATTCGTATCCAAAATATTTTGACTTATACAGGGTGGGCTAAATATATACGTCCAAACTTTAAGGGCTAATTCTACCTGAAAAATATAAAAATTTGTCCCAACCGTCTAAGTTTTCAAACTACACGGTGTTAAATATTTTCAAAAGTTATTGTTTTTTGTAATAACTTTTATACCAATTAAGATATTTTTTAAAAATTGGGAGACGCCTATTATGTACCAAAACACGTGTTTTGGCATACAATAAAAAAATGATTCCCAATTCCCATTAAGTTTGGAACTAATTTGAATTCTTGTTTTTTTTTATTTGACGCACGGTTTTTGCGTAAATAAATAAAAACCCCAATGTAAATAAGAAATACATATCGAAGGTAAGTATTCACTGTAGAATTTGATATTATCCATACAAAATGAAAAATGGTGGTTTTCATTTATTTACGCGAAAACCGTGTATCAAATAAAAAAAGTCAAGAGATCAAATTTGTTCCAAACTTAATGGGAATTTAAAAAATATTTTTATTTTAAAAAAATTCAGTGACGTACCATTTTTTTAAATAAATTATATTTACCTTAAACCCCTTATGTACGACACTGGTAATAATAATTTTTTTCTTGTATGCCAAAAAATGTGTTATAGTGCATAGAACGTCGTGCTTAAATTTTTTCGAAAATATACGAATTATAAAAGTTATTATTAAAAGACAATAATTTTTAAAGTTTTTAACACCCTGTAGTTCGAAAATTAGGACGTTTAGGACAATTTTTTATATGAAGTTTTTTTCATCTTTTTTAGTATAGAATTAGCCCTTAAAGTTTGGTTGTATGTGTTTGGCCCAGCCTGTATGCATTAGACATACCTTTGGCAATGTTTAAGTGACCCCTACACTACTGCAAATATTTTTGCAGTTGTATACCTTTTATGTTTTTGAAAATTCATAAATAATGCCTTATATCGCACTAGTGTTGCAAAATACTTAACAACACCAGTGTGATTCTAAAAACAAAAAAACAGGTCCTTGCCTCTATGGTTCCTATTTTATTCCAAGGCGCCCTGTTTAAATTAAAGTGGAAAAAAACGAAAAAAGGTCCTTTTCTTCCTGGCGCCTTTACTTTTACCAACAGCGCCCTATTCAGACAGACAACTTTAAAATGAAGACCAAAAAAGTTCATCCCTCTCTGGTAACTATTTTATCCCCTACGGCGCCCTAAACTATTTTTAAAATCTGGCGTCTACTTTATCACGGCGCCCTAGTTAGCCTAGTGCTTAATAGGGCACTGGCCAGAACAAAAAGCCGCTTTCATCGCTGTCATTGTTATTGAAAATAAAGTTGGAGTAATCAGGCTGGATTTAAACTGAAAAGTCCAAGCAATATTTTTTAAATAAGGACCTTTTAAAATTCTAAAATGATGAAATTTACACAAAGGTGCTAGATAGGTAATTTTCGATATTTACTTATTCAGTACAATTTACCGCAATGAGGAAAAGTATACAATAATATTATCTCCCTAGTGTTGCCAAGTTTTCATGTATTTCTAATCTTTATGTAAAGACAAACAAAAACTTTTTTTGTTAAAGAATTTATGGTCGTAGGAAAAATATTGTACATTATTTGTGTGAAAATGACTATCTCAAACTTGTGGTTTTGCCGCACTCTCACTCGCACTCAGTTCACGCCTCATGCTCATGCAGCAATATTTCGACTTGTGTAAAATTTGTCAGTTTCCACCTGATAAGCTACATTTAGATCCGCAGTGGCAAGAAGCATTTTTCGGATTTTTACGACCTCGCGCAGTGGGTGGACGAACATGCGCACTTAAAAGCCGTGGCAAAATACAAACACCGGCACCCGTACCCTTCGTCCGCGGTCTGACCGTAACGCTCATTAGCTACCGTACTTCGAACAGAAAACCAGGAAGCCGTCAACAAATTCTTACCTATAATGCGGATAGTTTGTTTGGGGCCAGGTGCGTCTACCCTCAAATGGCTTGCGCACAAACCGGTTTTTTCGCCCATGAAATGTAACTGTTGTTTCGCGCAGGTTATAACATTGGCAATCCATCGAGATCAGTGGTTTCCACATTTGTAATGTTATACTATTGCCAAATTTAAAAATTCTAATAAGAATTGCGTTTTATGCCGTCAATATTATGAAAACTTTATATATTTTTTAAAATTTAATAATCTTTTTAATACATATTTTTACTTAGGGCGCAAAAATATTGGTTTTCTTTAAATGGCTTGTACAGGGTGTTTATTTAAACACAAACCACTTAAGTTATCTGCGAAAAGAGACTGATTTAAGAAAATCGTTGAAACACGTCAAGATATTTATTGAGGGAGAACGTTTTTTAACAAAAAATTGGACGGCGCCGCTTCAAACCCTTAAACTACCACCTGAAAATTCAAGCAAGAAAAGAGGTCAAGTAATACATCATATTAAAGCTCCTGACAAGTAAAGTAAATATCTTTACCTACAAAACAATGGCGGTACTTTAAAAATTACCCAAATACCTGATTCGGATGGCCGTATTTCCGAAACTAATAAAGTTAGATGTACTTAATGTAGTATTTTTTAAAGCTCTTTTAAAAATATGTTTAATGGTGATACCGTAGAAAATATACAGTGTAGGATAAAAAGTGTATATTTTTTTCTTGAAGCACGCTGTATATTATATTACCAATAAAAAGATATCTAAGAGCTTGAAGAATATACCTCTTTAAGTACAACTTACTTTATTAGTTTCGAAAATATGGCCATTCCAATCAGCTACTTGGGTAATTTTTACAGTACCGCCATTTTGAAGTAGGTAAAGATATTGACTTTATATTCTGTGTCATAAAAGTACTCGTCAAAAGCTTTAAAATAATGTATTACTCGACCCCCTTCTCATTTAAGAATTTTGGGGTGGTGATCCTGATGGTTAAGGGTTCCTCCTCAATAAATACCTTAACGTGTTTCGGCGATTTTCTTAAGTCTGTCGTTTTCCTCGGATATCTTGAGTGGTAAATTTTAAGTTTACGGTAAGTCTAGGCCCTAAATAAGTATGTAAAGTTACATACCCAGCAAACACTATTTGCCGGCAATGTACATTTTTCATATTGGCATTGATGGTAAAGCATTGGCAATTGGTAGCAATATTATGCCAACATCTTATACGCATTAAAAACTCAACCCTAAATAAACACTTAATTGCCAATAAATATTACATGCAGGCGAATTGCCGGCAAGCATGCAAAAATGGCGGCATACCAATTCTGATTAAATAAAACACGCGTTTTTGTTGCAGTCAAATAAATATTGGATTTTTGAAGGCAAACCTTCAACGCATATTCATACTTTTTAAACCATATTATTAACATTGGTATTTAACTAACATTAAAGCAATTTTTTTGATCTGTTTTATTTATAATGGCAGCTAAACAACATTATTTTATGTTTTTTTACATAATTTAAAGGAAATGGCCTTTTCATAACATTTTATTGTTAAAAATCATGCAAATTAAAAATTAGGTCAAACAAAATGTTTATTATGTATTTTGGAGCGAATAAAAATAAAATGATGGTCTTTTTTAAAGAAAAGAGTTTTTTAAAAGACATAATTAAATGTATTCATTACCTAATAAGTGTGTGTTGTGTGATTAATTGGTGATGGCTAGTCGAGAAGGCAAGATATTCAAGTAGACTGTTAGGAGCTGTAAACATTTTGTTTAAAACTTTATTAAAAGTTTTAAAGACGTTTTCTTAAAAATATTATATATATTTAATAGTTTTTTTGACATACCGATAGATGGCGTAATGGACAATAAACTACTACGTTTCTACAATATCTTCGCTTTTTATCGTCTAAACCCATTAGACAAAAATAATTCGAAAGCAGTCTGCGGTGGGTGATCTCACTTAGCTTTGAAAGAAATATCTTCGGCTAGTGTAAAAATCTGCATCTCCAAGTTGGACAGTGTTCCGAGAGATGGTACTTTGCATTGCAAGGAAATTGCATGCAGTAAGGAGTTTTTTCCTATTTTAATTTTCAAATAAAATATCGCATCATTTTAGCTTTTAAAAAAGTATATGCGACAATTTTCGTCAATATGACGTCAGCTTGCTGCTTGGGAGTATCTGCATTTGCCCACTTTCGTGCCTTTTTGTTAACTTTTTGCCAATAACTTATTAATGATGGATGCCATCATCTTAAACGCATTTTTTTAATGACGGATGCCATCACTTTATCTGCAACACGTGGCCTAATAACGGCCAATTGCCCACTTTCGCGTCTTTTTGATACCTTTTTGCCAATGCCTTGCCATTAAAGAGTGTTGGCAATGCCAGTAAATTAAATGTACAACGCCGGCAAAAAATGTTATATGGGTAATTACGCCTTTTCGTATTTTTGAAGGTAATAAGCAGTTTTTTTTGTTGTTTTATGTTTAAATAGTTGTGAAATTCAAAATATAGGTAAATTTTATAAAGCGCAATACTCCATTCGTTGATTGTTATTATTGTGGATATTATTACACACTAAGCCGGTTTTGACGGACAGAGAGATAAAAAATTATGCGAAGCCTTTGAGTTTGCCGACTTTCCCCGTTCTCTGCGTATAAAAGATTTTATTTGACTCCATACAGTTCGATAGCGTTGGTCCGTGGCCCGTCTTCCTTCTTTCGCTAATATGAAAAGGCAGTGACGTCACGACAAGCACTGTATAGCGTTTGCATTACTAGCTACTTCGCCATCTTGACAAGAAAAAAACTTATTATATTTTCTGTTTTTTTTCCTAGAACGTTCACTATTTTCATTTGTAACTACTGTGTTTACTATAAAAAAACTTAATAGGCAAAAAAGTAATCTTTATAAGATTGTTTTCTTTGTGTCAAGAAATATTAACAGTTCCAAAACCAATTTTTTTACGTTTCTATTTTCTGTTATTTTTAAAAACCAAAAGGCGCATTTTAAACCATTCTATTTTAAATACAGGGTTATTTTTAGGTTGGTATTTTCCTTTTTACACTGTAGAAAAATAGAAACAAAGACTATTTTTGAAATAAAACTTTGTTCGAAAATGCTTTCTCTCCGATATAAAGGGTGTTGAAGTTTTACGAACAAAAAATGTCCTTTTTTGTACCTTCTTACCAATGCAGATATTTCCACAAATTTTTTAAGATTTGTTTTGACCATTACATTACACATTTTGCTGTAAAAGTTAAAAAAAAAATACAAGTGGCGTTCGACCAAGATTTGTACTGAAATTGTCAGTGCAGAGCGTGGTCAATTACCGACAGTTATCGGTTGTTGTAACGCAGGTGGTTCATTTCTACCACCTTTTCTCATTTTTGCCAGAATGAAAATGGAATCCGGACTTTTTGACGGTGCACCTTCCGGGACTCCAGGTACTTGAACGCCCAATGGTTGGACTTCAGGTGAGGTATTTCTTGCATTTTTTGTACAACAACATGTAAGACCTAGAGCTGACAAAAGGTACTTTTACTCATGGACAATCATGAGAGCCACAAATATTTTACTGCTTTGGAATATGCAAGTAAAAATCACGTAATCATTTTCTCATTTGCCCCGCATACAGCTCATACAATGCAACCAATGGATGTGGCAGTTTATGGCCCACTAAAAACATATTTTGAAAGAGAGGTCAACATGTTTCAAAAGGCTTATCCTGGGCACATTGTAAATCAGTGCGACGTGGCCAGACTGTTATCACTAGCCTTTTTGAAAACTGCAGTAGCCATACTGACACAAAGGGGAATAGATTCAATAGAGACAATAGATATTCCTGATTCTACTGCAGAAGCCTCTTCAACCCCTTTACTTTAACAAAAATCGAATTCAACAGTTAGTCCTATACTAGCAATAACTCCACACTTTAACACTCCAGAAAAAATTCGACCTACAACTAGAGAATTCACTGACCCTTAAACTCAAGTGTCCGTTGCATCAGTTGTAGTTTCTTAAGATTGTAATAAAACGCCAGAAAATATAACTATTCACTGAAAGAAAACAGTTAATTAAACTACCTTTCAGTTGCTTCGTTAATAACCATTCTTTTATTTTTAGGTACCATAGCTATTTTTTTAATAATGATATTAGATTGATCTTTCGAGAACTATTAAAGTTGTCTTTCTGAAATCAAGGTATTACTGTTTGGTTGGTTTTGGTTTTTAAAAATATATATTTTTTACTCGTTTATCAGTCAAATGGCGTTGGTAAAAATAATAAGCCAAAAAAAACCTACCTCATCCACTTATCACACTTATCTCGTAATACATACCTATACATACAAATTTATAGATTTAAATTCCTAATACTTCTCCATATACTCCCTTGACCATATATATTTTATAAATTTAATTTGCTACAGGAACTAGAGCTTATTTGCTGAAGCAACTAAAGCCCATATACTACAATAACTAAGGCTTATACAGGGTGTCTCGAAAGGTAAGGTCAAAAATGGTAGAAGTGATAGAGTGAGCCAAAATAATGTTAGTACTTCATATAAAAAAAAGTTCTATCGCGCTTTCTTAGGGAATTTTTGACGTTTAAAGTTAGAATAAAAAAAATGTATTTCATTTATAACTTTTAAACAGTTGCCCCAATAATAATTATATTTGGGCATTTAAATAAACTCATACCAGTGTTTTTTCCAGAGGCAAATGATAGCGCAGCAATTCATAATTATACAGGGTAAGACGAATTTTTTTCGTTTATTATATGCATATTTTACAGAGATTAAAAATTTGACATTTTGGTTTGACCGTTTAATTCCTTCATCATTTTTGTACAAAAAGGTATACCTTATGTAAATCGATATCTTGGACCATTCTTCATAAAATCGCATTTTAAAAACCAGACATACCCCTATTTTGTATATAACAAAAAAAATCCATTTTTGAGGAAAATATTAAAATGTGGTTAAAAATGGTGTTTAAAGGCCTTTGAAACTTTATAACACAAAAAATACTGTTTTTTAAAAATTTTACCATATTTTAATAATTTTCTCAAAAAATTGATTATTTATTACATACAAAATGGGGGTATGTCGGGATTTAAAATGCGTTTATATGATAAACCAATCAATTTAACTAAAGTATACCTTTTTGTACAAAACTGCTAGAGAAATTATACGGTCAAACCAAAATGTAATTTTTTACCTCTGTAAGAAATGCATTAAATAAACGAAAAAATTCGTCTCACCCTGTATAATTATGACTTAAGGCGCATCATTTGCCTATGTAAAAAGCATTGGTACGAGTTAATTTAAATGCCTAAATATCATTATTATTGTGGCAACCGTTCAAAAGTTATTAATGAAATACTATTTTTTATATTCTAACTTTAAACCTCAATAACTCCCTAAGCAAGCGCGATAGAACTTCTTTTTATATGAAGTCCTAACATTATTTTGGCTCACTCTACCACCCCTATCATTTTTGACTTCACCTTTCCGGACACCCTGTATATTCCAGCAAGCTACATTTTTTGCTACTTTAATTAAAGCTTAGGTATTACCCTAAGTCCTAAAAATTATAACCATACAAAAGCTCTTTAGTTAAGTCCATTAACATTACAATATTGATCATAATGTTGATATAGTAATACTGATAATAAGATTGAATATCAGTCACAACTAAGTCCATTGAGCAGTAAAAGTAAATGACTTAATTACCATAATGTCATGGACTAACAGCGGTAACTAGACGACTTTAATAACCACATTACCAATGCCAAATAATGGTCGCTAACATATCAGATATTTTTCGGTTATTAAGCCGACTTAGTTATAGTAACTAATTTGGAAGTAGAAAGTTAACTTTAATTATGACATTAACTGGTCTTATCTGTCCCCTATTTAACTGAGATAACTTAGTTATGATTATTAAAACTTTAATTATGGTTGCTAGAAATTTCTCTCAGTGTTCAAGGTGATGTTTGCTCTGATCTTCTAATGGATCTAGCAACGAATGAATGGATGAAAACTGAGCCTAATAGAGTGTTTTCTGTTTTGAAGCAAAATGCCGCAAGTTCTTCTACCATAAATTCATCAAAAAATGCACTTTTACCTAAGACCTCAGAAAATACTCACAATAATAATGTCCGTTACGAGTCTCCAAAACCAGGTTGTTGAAATAGTCATTACAGTCCCGTAATATTAAGACCAATACAAAACCCTAATAAACCAATGACAACTCGTAAAAGAAAATTGGAAATCTGAAATTTTACCCAGTACACCTATCAAAGAAGAACAAAGGCAAAAGTTTGAGAAAAATAAAGTTAAGACTATCACTAAGAAACTAAAGGTAGAATTAATAAAAGTTTCAAGAAAGACTGCTAAAAAACCTAATATTTTTTTTTCAATCTCTTATACCTTTTTAATAAAAGTATCAAACATCTTAAGGTATTCACTTTGCCCGGACTTCCCCTATTTAAAGGATGGTGGTCTATGTGTAAACAAGTAACTTTTCCTAAAGTAAAAAATGGATTGTAGCCATACATAGAGGAACGACATTCGCTCCAACAGAAGACACTGTGCTATGTGCAACTATTTTTTGGCCTTTACAGGTGAGTTAGAAAGTAAAATACCTTTAATTTGTAAGTATTTAAGTATATGAATGTATCCCGGGTTTTTACTAAAGTTTTTATTGTAGCCTATTTGACTTCAATTAAAATATTGGTTATGTAAATAAAGTAGCATTAAATCCTTTTTTACAAACATATTTATAATATTCACCAAATATCTTTTAGTTTTATTGCAAAGTCAGGGCCGTATTAACCATTAGACTGACTAGGCTACAGCCTAGGGCGCCATGAAAAAATAGGCGCCAGACAGGGGAGTAATAGGGGCTAGACAGGGAGTTTTTAAAAAGTTTAGGTTGAGTGGTGATTTTTGGTGACTCTCTGTGAATAATGTGCTTTGGGATGAAATAGGCAAATAGGCGCGAAAAGAAGGGAATGACCTTTTTTTATCAAATTTTATTTCGGGTGGTGAAGTAAGGCGCCTGGTACTCAACAAAATAGGTGTTACGGAGAAGAAGACCTTTTTTTTGTTCTTCAAAATTTTTTTGCTCTTCAAAATTTTTTTGGTAGAAAAAAATAGGCGCTTCGGGAATTCTAGCCTAGGACGCCTCAAACAGGTAATACGGCCCTGTGCAAAGTGGCATGTGGCCATAATTCAAAATATAAAATTGTTATAAACATAGCACCCATACACAGCCCATTGTTTGACGTGGGTTACGACAAACTATATTCAAAGCCAATTAACTGTCACCGAACAATAGAAAATGGCGGCAGATGTAGATTTATGGTATAGTGTACAAGTATAGTGTTTTCATATTTTTTTTTAACAATTGTCCCTTTGTCTTTTATTTCTGTGTATAAGTTACTACTAATTCCTAAAGCTTAATAAAATATAACAATCTAACTAAACTTACCTTAGTCCAAAAGTAAATGATTTTGGAAAAAGAGGGTGTGAAAATTTTATTCTGGTTTTTTATAAATAAATTTCTTAATAATGGATAAATCGTCACAGTATTCGGCCTTGGGGGAGCTTTAAAAGGTAAAAAGTGAAAATCTTCTATTAATTTCGTTGTAAACTCTTAAGGGCGCCACCTGCGGTATCTTGCATAACATAAAAACGAAATAAATTTTTTCAGCCACTCTGCATGTAACAATAAAATTTAAATTTTGATTCTTTAACATATTTTACATAAAAATGTATACGTGGTAAAAGTTGATTTAATTTGTTAATATTTTGCCCTAGAAACTTTTATATCAGGTTTATTAAAACGTTAATATCTAATGTAACAAAACCATTATTTTTTAAATTTTAGTGAATTAAAGATAACCATGGAAACAAATGCCAGCTTTTAGCTAAAAGGGTTAAATTTCGCTTGTGTTTGTTTTTCATGGCCATCTTTTACTTACCTGTATACAAAAAGAGAAGGTTGTTTTTTACATAAAATATAACGTATTAAGAAAACCTAATCAAAATGCTTTTAGGGCAAAACAATAACAAAATATATACCTACTGTGTGAGGCTTTCGCGGCCATCTCCTGCTAAGCTTAGGTTTTTTTGGGCTATTCGGCCGTCGTTGTAGATTTTGTTTCCTTCAAGGTTAGTTTATATTTATAAAGTTGCGACATATCCTCAACTTTTAGGCGGTTCAAGGTCGGGGACGCAAGGAAGGGCACTTCATGGAAAAAAGTTGGCAAGACTGGGTAAAATCAAAGCTGATGATCAATCCAGTGGCATCTAGAATTTGCGCATTTCATTTTGCATTGTTTTGGAAGTGATATTTGTTAAAAGATATAATTTAAAATGTTTTGTATTTAAAGTAAAAGAATTTAAAACTTAATAATAATTAAAAACTGTTGTTGTTGTTGTTCTAATAATACAATAAACTGTATATCTCCGGCACTGAACAATATGGCCGAAAAATGGGAGATGTGACGTCATCACACGT
Organism: Listronotus bonariensis; assembly: GCA_014170235.1. Taxonomy (NCBI): domain Eukaryota; kingdom Metazoa; phylum Arthropoda; class Insecta; order Coleoptera; family Curculionidae; genus Listronotus; species Listronotus bonariensis. The sequence goes on along the minus strand of JACEGR010003582.1, from coordinate 81,931 downwards.
TAAAGCAATATGGCCGAATGTCGCGACCCTATATAGACCGTATGGATGGTGGAGGGGAGGATAACCATCTTTTATGGCGAACAAGTTGAAAAAGTGGCCATCAGAATGTAGCAAATTGGGATGGCGCCACAGTAGCCAGTGGAGGGATTTTGGTATTTCTTTCCTTTTTATTTGTATCTATCTGTCCTTTTTCATTTAGTATCTCACTCTAATAATTCATGCTCATTGGTTAAAAAATCTCCTCTGGCTACTGTGGTGCCACCTTAAGTTGCTCTTTTCGACGGACACTTTTTAAAACATTCAGATGGTTATCCTCCCCTCCACCATCCATAATAGACCGACTTTGGTTTCCGTGACGTTTCGCCAGCGCGAGTGGTTGGCATCCAAGATCGTTTAACTAGGTAAGGTTGCCTCATTACGTCACATATGTACAGCACTGCTGGTTCCTACATAGCAAACAAGGATGTCTAGACGGATAATGTCATGAAGGCGAAAGAGCGCGATATACAATATTTAAAAATCAGCTAAAATAATCATTGTTAAATAATTTATTAATGGGATATAAAGAAGTTACGGTAACAACTGGAATTAACAGTATTTAAAAGTATTTCTTTAATATTGACAAAAAACACAAACTATACTGTTAAAAACTTCATTAAATAATGAGCAAAATACATATTTGACGTATGGTCCGCCATGTTGTAAGGCTTACGAGGCAACCTTACCTAGTCAAACGATCTTGGTTGGCATCCTCAGAAAGATCCTAGTAGACTACTTGCCTACTACCGTGTCCCGGCGCGGACGCAGCGAGTGTTTATAGGTAGCTTGGGTGGGCGGGGCCTTTTCCGGTTGGTCGTTGCGCAGTTGTTGTTCCTGCTGTGGTCACCGTCCAGTGATATTCTGGACGGTGCCGTGGTGCTATTTTTGTGGTTTTGAGAATTGGTATCCACGTAATAAGATGCAGTTTCAATATACCTATCTCAAAAATGCCTTAACTCTTAAGATACAGAGTGGTAAGAAAATACTATTTTTTTAAAATACTTTTGTCACCTTGTCTCTAAAAAGTAAAGACATTAAGGATGTAGGTTTATTTAAAGCTTTTATTTCAAAATTACCTAAGGATTTAAATTCTTAAATTAGCAATATACTTCAAAACATCCTGTATAGCTTATAGTTGACCATACAGGAAGTGATTTTTTAAAATCTAGGTATTTTAAACACGGCTGCTTATATCAACTTTTACCACATTAACCGTTTTTACGTAAAATGTGACCAAAAATATTAATCTAATTTTAAAATTAAAATACAAAGTAGCTCAAAAAAAGTTATTTTGTTATTAACTTGTGCAAGACACTGCAGGTGGCACCCTCTAGAGTTTACAATAAAATAAGATAGCAGATTTCAACTTCTTAACTATTAAATTTCCTCCCCAGCCCCCTACTTAAATATTGTGGCACCGCTTATTACCAAAAATATTTATCAAAAAAGCAAAAGCAGAAATATTTTTTAAACCCCGTATCACGTAAATCATCCACTTGTGGATTGATGGTAGTAGAGCTAGTAAACCCTTCAAGTAACGTTAGACCTGTAAAGCTGGAAATTTGTATAGTGATAAGTCATAGCATGCTAAGTACGAAAATCATCACCTGGCAGGCATTAGACGTACACATCATCACCCTGTTCATTTAAAAAATGTAAGGTGAAAAAAAAATTGACAGGCGATTTCGATGTGCACAAGTAGCTGCTAGGCGAATCGAAAGGTCAGGGGCGGTCATATCGACTTTCTGAGGGGGGGCATATTATCAATAAATGCCCAAAATGCCCATATTTGCCATTACATATGTATGAAATACAATGAAATAGAAAGGATGTAGCATCCAAGGGGGGCCATGGCCCTCATGCCCCACTCCCTATGACCGCCCTTGCGAAAGGTGTGTTAACCTGGTTCCCACGAGATTACTATCAAGCCTGTTATTTTTCTAAAAGTGTTTTACAATTTTTATATTTTGGTTGGATGTTTGGTTGGATAGGATAAACCACACTATATATTTTTCTAAAAATAAATTCTACAGGCAATTCCAAGAAAATACATGCACCACATGTTATACGAATAGGGTAGGGCGGGGCTAGTTGAGCAATTTTTCACTTCATCAGTTATAGCTTCTCAAAAATAAGTTTTAGGGGCTCATAATGCATACTGATGGATTCGCAATTTATCCCTTAGCAATAGTGTCCAAAGTAATTTCTTTCTAATAAGTCGAATTTAGGAGCTACATCTATTTTATTGTAGATAAGTCAAGTATGCCCAACGTACCCCATAGGTGAGGTAAGTTGAGCAAGGGTATGGGGCTAGTGGAGCACTTAGAAAGTATAGTCAAATCATGGCTTGAATGTTAGAAACGTTTACAAAAAAAAATACATTTTAACAATTTGCTGTTTATATACGTATTTATAATCTTATAGAGTCAAAACAACAATTATCATTAATAAAACAGCAACATACCTAGCTTAGCTATTGGATTTAGCATAGAATATCTAGCAAGAAATGCCTTACAATTATTTTTTTAATTTTAGTTTGTAAATTTTATTTAAATTTTTAAAATTATAACTTTTTTCTATATTTTTATTTAAAAATGTTTTTGTTAGAAAATTTTATTTAAAAATTTTAAATTTCCATTGACTCATCTTCGTTTTTAAAAGTTTTTTAGCAGTTTTATTTTGCTTCTCTTGTAATGCCTTCTGTATTTGTGAAAATTGCAGCTTTTCTTTATCTTCTGTTTGATTTGGCTTTTCTTGGACCAGCCTTTGGGTATGGTCGAACTATTTCCAGAGAAAATTTATAAGTTAGATAGGTCAGCTCGTTTTCTTTGTTGCTTGTACAAAGTTCGGGTTGCAGCTTCTTTTAAATCTTGAGGGGACTCTGGTACTCTTACTGTTATAAGTCCGTATACTAAAAATAATAAAAAAAAACATTTTATACTTAAAACCGTGTGGGCAACTGTAGCTCAACTAACCCCAACCTGAAACTTCAAAGGAAAAGTGAATTTATTAAAAATCCGGTTAGAATTATATCCAAAATCTTTACACATAATAAAACTGCAATAAATTTACTTAAGATTAACACTTACCTGATTAAGAACGGAATACATTTAACTATCACAGATAAAATTTTCCGACTTGCAATTATTTAACTTTTTAAACACAAAATAAACAATGCGCACGGATACTTTTCTCGATCGCCGCGTCACCACTAGTGGTCGCACAATGAGTTTCCCTCGCGCAACCCCTTCTTTACGCTATTTGATGCTTTCGCGTGCGGTCGATAGTTTTTAAGATATTTTGATTGCCCAACTTACCTCTATGCTCAACTAGCCCCGCCCTACCCTACTCATTAGTTTTTGACAAAATGGCGTTTAAAAATGTCATGTCAACCGCCATTTTTATCAATTTTAAAACAAATAAATGATGCCAAAAGGGGTATACATATATTTAATAAACCTTATATCCTTTCACCGTAAAAATACAATTTCTGGTTTTACCGGAAGTGCCACAGAAATTGACGTTCGGCAATAAAGAACTTCAATAATTCAAATGAAAACCACTATCTTAAGCCTTAAAGTTAAACTTAACACTTATTTATTAACCTTTTTGTTAATTATTCCCTATTCCTAAACTTCATAGTTTTTAAGATAATTACAGTTAAACGCTAGGCTTCCTTAAAAATGGCGAAGAAAATATATTTTTTAACGTTTCACCATTATATATATATTAATAACTTAAAAACTATTTGGTTTAGAGATAGGGTATAATTAACAAAAAAGGTTAATAAATAAGTGTTAGTTTTAATTTAAAGGCTTAAGAAAGTGGTTTCCATTTGAATTATTGAAGTTCTATTGCCGAACGTCAATTTCTGTGGCACTTCCGGTAAAACGGGAAATTTTATTTTTACGGTAAAAAGGTATAAGGTTCATTAAAAGTATGTAAAAAATCGCATCAGTCCTTTTTTGGAATTATTTGTTTATTAACAAATCGTTAAAAATGGCAGTTATAATATGACATTTTCGAACGCCATTTTGTCAAAAACTAATTAAGATAGGTATAACAAGTAGTACATGTGTCATCTTGAAATTGCTTGTAGAATTGATTTTTATAAAAATATATAGGGTGTTCCACTTAAAATTCCAAAGTTGGGAGCACTTTCGGTTAAACCGGATATGCTACATAATATCTGAATTATCAAAAACTTTTATCCTATCCAACAAAACATGCGAAAAAATTAAAAAAATTGTAAAATACTTCTTAAGAAAATATCAGGCTTGATAGTATTCTCGCGGGAACCCGGTTAACACACCTTTGGGTTCGATTGGCAGGTATACTACTTGTGCACATCGAAATCGCCTGTCAATTTCTTTTTAAAACTTTCTATACTATGCATGAACTTATTCATAGAAAAATTTTAGCACGTCCCCCACGAAAAGGTAGCATTTAGGTGTACAGGTGTCTACGTAAGTTGGCGTCATATGGAAAACTTTTTTATTATTGATTTTACGAAGAAAAGTTATTCCTCAAACCTAAAAGCAACCATCAAATATCAAATTGAATTAATTAGTCGTCCACGAGGTTTGACCAAAAATTTAATTTTTGCTTAAAAGAAAAGATGTTTAGAATCAAAAATTACTTCTATATATGCAATTTTGTTTATTTACAAAAAAATTCTGGGATAACGGTGAAAATTTAGATTTGGACATTTGTGCACTACATTTTATTATTATAAATGTCAAACGACGCTTTAAAATAAACTTTTTAAATTTGTTGTTGAAACAAGAAGAATGTACAATGCACTAATGTACAAACTTAAATTTTCTCGATTGTCGCACAAAAAGCTTTCAAAATATTTGTTTTCTTGGAAATGAACACATTAAGAAGTAATTTTTATATAATTCAAAACATCTTTTCTTCATAACAATTTGCGATATTCGCAAAAATACAGGTACTTTACTCTTAAGCAAGAATTACAATTTTTGCCAAACCTCGTAGATGACTGACACAATTTGATATCTAATGATTTTATTTTAGATTTTGAACCACGCAGAACTTTGTATAAAAAATACATTTTTTTTGTAAAATTAATAATAAAAAAGTTCCATATGACGCCAACTTACGTAGACATACTGTATGTGTACATTAAAGCATTCATAGTGTTTCATAGCTCTTTAAAATTGCTTAGGACCTAAAAATCAATTTTAATTTTCAGAAATTGCGGCTTGCTATCACCCTTTCTTTCCCTCTCCGGGAATAAAGTTCTAAAACATTATATAAACATGTTAATTCCACTAGTTGCTAAATATTTATTTATTTTCAAAAATCTCACAATCTCACGTGAGATATGGAGAGGTGATTAAACCAAATCTTACGAAATCTAACCAGAGGGGATGTGGGGTCAAATAATTAGGAAAGAAAAACGCCTTATGTAATTTATGGACGCTTCCTTAATAATAATTGAGTGGGGTACAATTATCTGCTAATACAGAAAGAAATGCTGTAATATTATTATACATTTAACAAAAATATTAATTTGGCATTTTTTTTTCACATATTGACGAACTGTGCGGTGTGTCGCCTTGTTTAAATGTCGGAACTATTTGTTTATTCTCTACCTGTTGGTTTTCTCCGTGTGTTAGACCGTCTCTTTTCACGTATTGTCTGTGAAACTTTTGACTTAGCTACTGCTGTATAGAAAGAAACGCATGTTACTTTATTGATAAGTATATTCTACAACTCTGCCCAAGCTTAATTAACAAAGGCAAAACTGAAGATAAGAACAATTTTTTATACTTATTTTCCCGTATTAAAAAGATACAAATACAAAAAAAAATTAGCTGTGGAAGAATTTCTTTTCATTTGGTAGTGGACTAAAGTATACAATAGTAAATACCCTAAATAAAACCTACATTTACTTAAGCTTGCAAAAAACAGCGAGCGGTCGCGGCGTAGATGCATTGACGCACGTTGTAATACATTAAATTATTGCCCAACAGTCAAACACGCGCGTATCGTCGCTGTCCCGCCTGGCGTGTTACGGTCGTGTTTTTATATGACAATGACGCGCTTATGTCACGCTAACGCCCCGTCCTGCTCGCTGTTTGCCAAAAGCTTTACCTAAAATTGATATACTTCCCAAAAAATTATCGCATAACCTCGGGTTTTTCTAAATGCATATATTTCCTTTAATAATTGACGCATCAACAAAATTGAAGGGTTGTTTGCAAAACCGACCAATGTTATTTTTATTATGGAAGCAAACCAAGCAATGTCGAGTTTTTTTCCTTATTTACAAAAAAACTGATGCTTATATACTTGATATTTACGAACATATTACAAAAAATATATAGAGTGAGCCATATAGGTTGACTAAGTTTTTTTTAATATTCCGAAAATATTTAAAATTTTAACATTGGCTGTTAAAAAACCCTTTAATTTAGTAAAGAAAATATCAGGAATAAGTAAGGATATGATTTTATCTCAAAAATGTTATTACTTCCGTTTAACAGGATACTATATAGAGCGCTTTGATTTTTTTTCAAAAACGTTTAACGCCCTTTAGGCTGTATTATTTAAAGGAAATATTATATTAATTTTTGTAAAAAGTGTACATTATTATTCTAGGTTAGTGTCCGAAATAAATTTATATTTCGTTTAAATAACTTAAATTTATCCAAAAACAAAAATAAACATGTTATATGCGGATATAGAAACCTAAACTGGAATCAAAAGTCACGATCATGATTTAAGAATACGGTACCTGTACACAAAAGAGTTGGATGTATAAAAAAATTAATAAAATACCAAGAAATGCCAAATAAAAAGCCCTTATAAGTGGCAAGAGATACACGGATTTTTTATTAAATAAAATTCCTGGTCCTGACTCGTTATAATTTTTTTAAATGGGTGGTTAAATAAAAATAAAATAAAATAAATAATTATGTTTTTATACAAATTAGGCTATTCAAATTTATATGTATCTGGGTCATAAGCTAAGTCTATCTTTAAAATTTAGAAGAACTAGAATTTCATTAAGCGCTTTTCGTTTTTGAGATTAAGAAAAATAAAAACCTTATTTTTTTGTTTTTATACCTCGATATCTCCATATTGACATGACAAATGACTTTTAATCCCATGTTAATTAGTGTATTCCTTTTAACTTGTAGAACCGTTCTCTGAACTGTCAATAGTGTCAAGAACGGTTCTACAACATAAAAAATGTCAAAAACTGTAGAAGGAACACCTATGGTATCCTTCCGGGCGTTTCTAGAGCATAAAAGGAATACAGCAAATAAAGCAAACCACCTTGTATATTATGTAGTAAGTTAATTATAATTGATAGTAAACATTTTGAAACAGAGTTTTTTTTCAAACAACGTGTCCAAGATAAAAAGGGCCGGTATGGACATCTTGGAAATGGTAAGGAATACATATTTGGTAAAATAAGAACAAGGTTAAGGTTTTATTAGCCTAATAATATGCTTTTTATTAAAGTTTAAGGTATCCGAAAAAAAAACAAAAAATTAAAAATTTGTTTTATTTTTTCCTGGTTTTATTTAAAATCAGATTTTAAAAGAAATTTCACTTTTGCGTTGCAAATTTTTTTGATCTTTTTAATGGGTGGTATTTCATTTAAAATGCGACGTTTAGTTTTCATTTCATGCATATTAAAGTACATATTTAAACGGTATGTAAAATTTTTATTTAAAAATTCCGAAAATTTAGCCGTTGGGACTTTATCTTCCTTGATGTATAAAAAAAAATGTTATTGCCGTAAACAGCACAACTCATTATTGGTTCATCCAAAATCAAACAAAAAAATATTTTGTAAATAAATGGATAAATCTCGTGACTGGATCGGAAAAAGAATTTTGACAGCTTTTTAACAAAAAACGCAATTTTGGTCAAATTTTCGCCATATACTGGCTCGAAAAATTTAGCTGTAATGGTAGAAAAAATTCTTTTTCAGTCATTTGATAACGTTTTTTTAAAGCTGTGTGCAAAATTTAAACAAAATCGCTTCATAACGTGTCCACCGAGTTAAAATATTGAGTTTTGAGTAACGCGTTTAAAGTTTTAAATGTTGCAGGGACTTGGTTGATAGGCGAAACTTCTGAAGGGTCTATCTCTAAAAATTTTAATCGAATCAATTTAAAATTTTGGGAAATATTTTAAACTTATTGTACTATTTAATAAGATAAAAAAAAAAACAAAAAAACATTTTTTAAAATTTTTATATTCACCTAAATTTATTATTACAATATCAAAAACATATTTAAAAAATAAAAAGGCAATTTATTTTAAAATGGGATTTGAAATAGGACCAGAAAAAAATAACACACATTTTTAATTCTTTGGTTTTTCCGGTAAATATTCGTAATTTTAAAACGGTTTAAACAGCATAATCTTAGGAACATAGAACCTTGACCCGTATCTCTTACCATTTTTAAGATGACCATCCTTATCTTGGATACGTTGTTTACCTTTAAATAAAATAATATTTGGCTTTTATTCCGTCATATTATAGAAAAAATAAACTTTTGTTCCATCAATAATATAATAAAAAATAAGATTACTTTAAAAGAAATAAGTAAAATAAGATGTTGGATTTTGATTTATTGGATAGACTGGAGTGTATTTGTTAGGGCTGGATTTCCTTTTTTAAAGCCGCATACAGACCGGTGTAATGCAACCTGGAATGCAACATGCAACACAACAAGACTCGCACGTTTGGACGGTTGCGCGTAAAGGTCGGGCCTCACATATCCACAACGAGCCCGTGCCCGTCGTTTCCCTGGTGAAATGTAGGGGGAAGCGGTGCAAAAATGTTTACGTTACACCTGATTATAATTTAAATCTTTATAAATAAGGTAACACAGTTTTAAGGTTTGGCCATATATACCTACACCGAGTCCTCCACCGTAGCATGGCTGTGTCTCGATTTTGCAATGTATCGTTGTAATCAAATGCCGTAGGCTTAAAATCACCGCTTCGTGCCCGACCACATAGCCCGCAACTGCATTTTAACAAGTAAATAAACATTAGTTTATTTGATTTCTCAAAATATTAATTTATAAAACAAAAAATAACAATGTATTCGTAAGCTTTACTTACAAATTATTCACAAGATGTAAAAATAAAATTAATTTTACACTTTCTATTACTTGTTAAATTAGTTTTTTCTGTATTGTTTGTTTACAACTAACCTTTAACCACTAACTTTAAATTTGTATACGTAATAAACTGAAATAAAAGGTGACGCCCGTAAACTCAAAGCTTGGTTCGGGAAACATCAGCGCTATCCGATCCACGATTGATTTTATTTTCTCGGCATGTTTCAGACCGTACGAGACACGGTCGTGCTACGATGTGGGTCTTGTGGGACATCAGTGCGGGTATTTGTGGCCATTACCTATACCACACTTAAAGTTTGGAATAAAAGAGAACAGAGATAAGTTGAAAAATCTGTTTTATTTAAACAAAGAGGTATACATACATAATACAATAGACTTGGCTTGACAGAAATGCTTTGTATATTTTTAAGGGTATAAAAAGTGGTTTTGAATTTTTCTGAATTATTTGCCCCACTTTCCTCTATTATCGTGAAATCGGACTCGGTGCAGTTATGTGTGGTTCAACCTTAATGCGAATAAACGGTCGTCGCGATCCATACAGGTGTCGGTTTTCCGATTTTTTTTACCAAGTAATATATTAAAATTAAAAAAGATCTTTTACTACAGCTTCGCTCGTCTACAAGTTCGTTTCAAATGCGGGTAAGCCTATTTGCGGAGGAGGTTGCAGCAGCGACATTAAGATCCTTTGTTGTATTGCATGTATTGTCAAAATAATTAACCCAACAGTAATGGCAATGTTGAATTTACCAGCAGGCTGAGTAGGCTGGAGCTTGAGGCGGCAAATTTTTAGGGGCGGTAGATTTAGTTCTATTTAGAAACATTGTAGGAGTAGGAAAGTGGAAGTAAGGCCTTTTTTTGCTCCTCAAAAATGTTTGATTGAAAAAAAACCAATTCTAATTTAAAAAAAATGTGTTTGGAAAAAGGGGGCTTTTTTTGCTTTTCAAATTTTTTACCTAACCAAAATTTTAGGGGCAGCAAAAATTAATCGCCTACGGGCGGCAAATATGTAAATTCGCCACTGGGTGATGGTAACCATATATTATAAAACTGTACATTAGATGTATAGTAACAAGACAAAAAACTATTTTCTAAGGATAAGCATCCAGAATGGGGCACCTCTTATCACAACGTATAAATTATCTTGCTTTTTTACGACTATGTGACACAAATCTATTTTTTTTTAATTTCAAATAATCTTCTAATTTTTATTATATTGTTGCAAGAGCAGAAGAGCTCTTTATAATATTAAAGATGTCTAATTTTCTTAAAATATTTATTAAGTATATTTTTTCTTCTAGAGAAAAGTCAAATAATATTTTGTTTAAATTTATATTTTTCAGAAAACAATTAAATATAACTATGTAAAGGGTCATTCAATAGAAGTGTCTTACTTTTAAATGGTAATAAAACAACTAAAATAAATGTTATTTATGTTTTATGTTAGTACAGTATATACCATTAAATATAAAACAGTATGTTGGCAAATAGCTACCACGGCTTCGTTGAGTATAGTGAATTCGAGATATCCAGTTTTTCGATTACAGTTTCACATAAAGCCAGTTGAATTTAATTTTTAGTCATTTTAATGTTGTTCTGTAAATACTTAGTTAGTGGTTTATTGGCCTATACCCTGGCTTTCAAGTACCCCCATAAAAAAGTCAGTGGGCGTTAAATAACAAAATCTTGGTGGCTAACCGATTTGACTACCATGCGCGTTGGATAGATAAAACACTTATGTTAACAACATTTTTTTTACAATTTGTACTTGCCCTGGAATCACGTATATCTCCATGATAATTTGGTAAAACTTACTGTAAACATATGCAAAATGTGGTAACATTAATCGCATCGCAAAAAATTTGAACACAATTCGCAGTTAAAGATAGGACATTCTTATTGGATGACCCTTTATATGGTTTTACCACTTGAAAGAATATTTTCTTTTTAAGTAAAATTAAAAAATGTTTCCAATATTTTTAAGTTTACAGAGCCAATATCTTAACATATTTTTTTTATAACATTCTGTTTAAATAAGTTTTTAGATATCTAAAGTTTTTTAAAGTGTCAAATGATTAAATAAATATTGGATGTAAAATAGGCAACATCAGTCTTTTTTTTATTTAAAAATTAAATATTTTAAATTGTTAACCAAACTCGGGCAATTATTCATTTATAACAAAGTTTTCTTGTAAATATTTCTAATTTATTGGTTTAATATAATTCCAAAACGTTTTCTTATAAACTTAAAATTTATAAATGCTATGCTATATTATGTCATATTAAACCAATAATATATAATTGATTTTAGTTAATTTAAAATTTATTACGCCATTTAAAACATTAATATAGGTATTCTAACAAATAAAAATAATTTAAGGACTATATTCTTAAGTACAACGTTCAGGATCACAAATAGTTTAATTATTTTGAAATATAATAGTTAATTGAAAAGAAACTTATTTGTCATCTAGAGAATTTTCTTCGGCTATTTCCTTGTCTCTTCGTTCCAAAGTGTTCATCAAATCTTCGTTGGAGTTGTCAGATACACTGTTGTCTTTGCAGTTGGTAATTATACTAAAAAAAGTTTCATTTAAAAAATATGTAGAGTAATTCATGATAGATGTTCCTTTAAAATATTTTGAAAAACTACTAAAGATACATATTTTAAATCTCGGCACTAGGTTTAAGTGATATTAATCTTTTTATATGGCAAATATTTTACGTCTCTGGGACTGCCTTAAACCAGAAGTGCAAATTAACTTGCTTACTAAAAAAAAAATCTAAACCTATATTATTAAAAAATTGGATTCAGCCTAAGATTCTAAGAAAATTTTTTGTAATATATTATGTGTTATACCTAGGTCCCCTAGTTATGCCCAAGGTTAGTTTATATTTATAAGGTTGCGACATACCCTCAACTTTTAGGCGGTTCGAGGTCGGGGACGCAAGGAAGGGTACCCCACGGAGAAAAGTTGGCAAGACTGGGTAAAAATCAAACCTAAAGATCAATCCAGTGGCGTCTAGAATTTGCGCATTTCAGTTTGCATTGTTTTGGAAGTGATATTTGTTGAAATATGTAATTCTAAATGTTTTTTATTTAAAGTAAAGGCATTTACAACTTAATAACAATTAAAAACTGTTGTGTAAACGGTTGTTCTACTTATACAATAAATTGTATATCTCCGGCACTGCACAACATGGCCGAAAAATGGGAGATGTGACGTCATAACACGTCAAAGCAATATGGCCGAATGTCGTGACCTTATATATAGACCAACTTTGGTTATGCCTAAGTCTCTTTTATTTATATTTATTATCAAAATTTTTATTTTACTTAATTTGGGAAATTTGGTTTGTGTTGGTAAGTTAAGCAAAAATATACAAAAGATAAAAAGTTTCTAAATAAATTAATCTATCTAAATTTATATTTTCAAGGTCATAGGGTAAGTGTCTTTTTAAATTTGGTTAGCAAGAACGATATTGGTGGTCTATTTTTACTACTTTTATTTATCTTAAAAATTAAAAAAAAAAATAGTTACATTTTACATAATATTTTAAAAAATGTATTTCTATAATAACAATATTTTTGTAGAATTGAGCACACCCAATTTTTTTCCATTTTTAAACCGCGATATATCTAATGGTTAACTTTTCACCCTATTTTTATAAACTAGACTACTCTTTATTTTAAACAAGGAATCACCTCCTAAAATGTTTTTAATTTGTTTAGAAACACCCTGAATAAGTTGCAGATTTAAAGTTGAAGATTGATGTATTCTTAAGACATTTTTAAATATTTATCCGACGGATTGGGGTAAGTACAATCAGCTGTTTTCAATATTTACTGAAATTTTCGATATCTTTTAAACACGTATGTTCCATTTGACATTTAATTATCGGCTTCGTGTCAAAGCAAAACATAACCTTTTTGCTTGGTTTCGGGTCATTTGTCGTGCAAGTATTTTTAAAAAATTTAACAATATTTGAGTTGATTGAGCATAATCAATAAATATTAAAATATTGTTTTCTAAATTTTTTTCTCCTGTAATCAACACGATATAAATAATTGAAAATTGTCTTTGTTAAAACCTAAAAAATAAAACAGCTTATTTTGACATTTTTGTTTAAACCGACTGGGTCAGCATGATTAAAGTCGAGTTAATGAACCGATCAATTTATGAAGACAGGTAGAGGTTGGCTGATCGTTTTTTGAACGGGTTTTCATGGATCTGGTTAAAACAAGATCAATATAGCTGTCATACCAATTTAAATAACGTATTTCGGGGATACTTTGCCCGCTTTTGAACAGATAATTGTCACTACTTTCTAGTCTTAGCCTTTGTCGAGCAATAGAAAATCGTATAGTGTAGATATTACCCTGGATCATATTTTTGCATAACCAAAATTATTTTAAAGGCCTAAAAGGGTCTTAAAAAATAGAATTTAGGTGGGCAAAGTTACCTTGAATTTCGTCTAACTTTGCCCAAGCTTAAGAAAACTGTTTAGAAGCAAAGTTAAGTTGTTCTATACTTAACATTGCCCAGCGAAATATTTTTAAAAAGTTTAAAAATGTACCAGATTTTTTTTTTAATGGAAAAAAATTATAAAGAAAACAATAATAATTAATTTTATGTATTTTATTACAAAACGGTAAACCTAAAGTGATCCCCAAATATTTATTAGGACCCAAAACTAACAGAAACATGAATTATAAAAAGTATAAAAATATAAAAAAATTAAATCTTACAAAATACTTTGTACCTTAGGCACTATAACACATTTAAAGAAATAGAAAATAACAGTTTTTATTTCAATCAGTTCTTATTTAACACTAAGAAAAGTTATATCCATAAGTGGGTAGTTTCTCAAAAATGTAAAAGCCCCTTCGACCAACTGTTGGGTCTTTTAATTTCATTTTTATGTCTAACGGCATAACTTCTGAAATGTCGTCTTTTTCTGGAAAAATAAACCCTCCCTTCGTTTTTTTCAAAAATTTTATGAGGTAATTATCAGTCTTTTCGTTTTGTGTATCTAAAACTACTCCGATGTAATGATAGATGCTTTTTTGGTTCTAAACTCGACAATAACGTAGCAACCTTCAGTTATAACTTCTGTTTCTAGCTGCTCATCCTCAATTATTCCTGCTTCGGACCCTTCATTACCACTTTTTTCGGTCTGAGTTCATTCGAATTCATTCTGATTTTGCTCAGATTCTATAGTCTCCTCGGCACTGACTTCAAAGCTTTCCAAGTCATAAATATTATCCCGACTTGTCGAAGGTTTTGCTAAGTCATCTTCAGTAACAGAACGTCCAGGAGCTAACTTAATAATTTTTTTGATTTTCGTTTTTGAGTTTCTTCAGGAGCTCTTTGTGCCCTTAAAAAGTTTAACAACGCAGTATCTATTTCTCTTGCAACTCTATTCTGACATTTAGCATTGGGAAACCTTTTCAGGACTTCCTGCGGATTTAAAGGATAAATCCCTGTCGCTCTAAATCCACTCTTTAAGATTATTTTTACGTTGGCTTTCATTTCATTTAAAACTTGAACTAACATCCCAGGAAATTTGGATTTTTCCACACAGTTTTGATTACGATGTTTCATCTTAATTTCTCGCAACAATTTTCTCCATGTGGTCTTAAGGGGATGGAAAAAGCTTACATCCAATGGCTGCAATAGATGTGTTGCATTTGCCGGCAGAAATACAAATCGAATGTTATGTCTTTGGCATATTCCTAAAACCTCTACATTTAAATGTGCTGACAAATTGTCCCCTACTACAACTTTGGGGTCCGGGAAGTTCTTGCCCATGGAACCACTACTTTATTGAACCAGTCATAGAAAGTTGCGCTATCAAACCACCCTGTTTTTGTGCGGTTATAAATGGTCTGTGCTGGTCCTCCTTCAACCCATTGGTCGTAAATTCTCTCAGCCTTGTACACGACATACAAAGGCATCATCTGCCCAGCAGCTGTGCCTGAAAACATAATGGATATGGCACTCTTTGTGGAATTCATATTTAGCTCGGGATATTTGGTGCCTTTTGGAAAAATACATTTTTTAACACCAGGGTCGTCGCTTAGGTTCGTTTCGTCGTAATTCATTATGTGTTCTGGCTTGACGCCTTCCAAGCTTTTTTCCAAATTCTCAAAATATTCAATTACTTCATCTTCTGTCTTTTCGGCTCTTCTCCTTTTAATATTTTGGCAAACTCTTTTGGACAACCTATCTTTGTGCCGGTTTAAAAAATTTCTTACCCAATCGATTCCTGGAAAGTTATTCTTAAACACGCTGTGCTGAATTCCCTTACTATCCAAGTAGGATTTGATGACCATTTGAAGTTCGGTATGTGTCATAGGGCAACCGTATTCTGCGCTGGCAATTAAAACATCAACAACGCTCCTTTCTTCTTCCTCAGACAAGGCGGTTGGTCGTCCAAAATGCTTGGTGTGCAGGTTTTTGACTTGAGAAGTAAAGTTCTGCGAGGGATATTGTATTTTTTCAGCGTCTCGGCTACTAGTCCCATTTTGGATGTCATTTAGAGCTTCTGCTAGTTTTTCGTCCGAATAATCTCTGTAACGCCTGGCGCCCAAAACTCTTTTATGTTTTCTGCCCATTTTAAAACCTAGAACAAAAAATCATAAAAATCGTTTATTTGATTTTTTTTAAATCTGACGTCCAACTTTGCCCGTTTTTATTTTGGCCTATAAATCGAAAAATATACAACCAGCATTATTTTAATTATCTAAAGCTATTCCTTTCATTCCCAACAATTTTTGTCAAAACTACAAACACCACTTCAACATAGTTTACCTCCTACACACCTTACTCCAATAGGTTAAAAAACAAGCAAAAAGCGCGCCAAAAGTAGTTAATTTTTTTAGACGCCGCACATACACTTACAACATGTAAAAACCAACTGAAGCGCGGGTAGCAAATGCTCTGAGCTAGTTTCCAGTAATTTTACGTCCCGTTGTGTTGCCAGATTTATTTTGCGTATTTTTATATTTTTATTTGCAGCCGGGCAAAGTTACCCCTTTTGGGCAAAGTATCCCCGAAATACGGTATTTTGTTTTCAAGTACCGCTTATTTGGTACGAAATTTGTTGGAATAAAATGTGTCTTTTAGGGTATGCTAACGAACCACACTCCAAGTCATAAAAAAGTTGTATTTTCCAGTTTTGATCTTTTTTATCTTTGGACAAACCACGAAGGCTAAAAGCCTAAATACTAACGTTCCGTGGGTGTCTTAAGCGGGGTAAGAGGAAGTTTGTTGACACGGGACTTAAATACTTGAAGATTTGGGGGAAGGAAAGACCTCCGCGGGCAGTAGGTTCCACATTCTATAAACTCTAGGGATAAAAGAACTAACAAAGTGGGAAGTTCGGGGCCTGTCCAGTTGGACCGTATAGAAATGTATACGTGCGGCACCACGAGTTTCTCTGGTGGGAACCGTAAGTGAAGGAACTATACTGGACAACTCTTCAGAGCAGAAGCCATGGAAGTACCTATAAAAAGCGATAAATCCCCACAGCCCGACGATGGGCAAGGGAGGGAAGCCTTTCTGTTAGTAAAGGATCATTAATGAGACGAATAGTTCTTCTTTGAATGGAATCCAGAATGCTTAGGGTTGTGGGAGACGCCATGCCCCAGATATGAGAACAGTATTCCAAGGGAGGTCGGATTTGGGACACATACAAAGTGTATAAATTAGAAGAGGAAAAATACTTTTGGTTCGAAAGAGAAATCCAAGCTTTTTTAAAGCTGCTGTCGCTATAGATTGTGATTGTGTTTTGGATGCATTAAAATGGACGAGATTTTTGGCGCCCCAATCCAATATTAAATTAAGATCCTGCGAAAGAGATATCTGCATCGCTCTGCGTTTGTTTTCCAAATCAGGTTTAGTGATGGGTTTAGCCTGAAAACTGGAGTAAAGGGTACTATCGTCGGCGAAACTATGAATGGAATTAGTTGTGGACGAGAGAAGGTCGTTGATGTGAAGAAGAAACAGTGTTGGTGCCAGAACTAAACCCTGAGGCACTCCAACATTTACATAGTGAAAGCTTGAAGAATGGACATCCACAATAACTGATATAAGTCGATCAGATAGATAACTAGAGAGCCAAGTACAGAGTTTCATTGAAAGACCATAGAAGGGAAGTTTATTAAGAAGTGCGGCATGCCAGACCTGGTCAAAAGCTTGGGAATAGGTTGGACACGTGCAGCTTTTCAGCTCTCCGGAAAGATACTTGTATCGTAAGAAATTCGAATGTGCCGAGTTAAGATTGGTGCAAGTTCTGAAGCAAATTTTTTTAAAACGACTGCTGGTATGCCCTCCAGCCCAGAGGATTTCTTGGTGTTAAGAGAAGAAAGGATACGCTTAATGTGTTTTTGGATGATTTACAGGAGGGTCAAGTGTTGAATTGGCAGCAAATTGTTTAGCAAATAGTTCTGCCTTGCCTTTAGCGGTAGAAATAATTTCATCTTTCAAAGTTAGTGGTGAAAAAGAATTGGTACAAAAATTCCCACTTATGTTTTTCGCAAAGGACCAAAAAGATTTGCTGCCATTTGAGCAAGAAAGAACTTTGTTTTTAATACGATTGTCAAAGGAGTCTTTGGCTTTAGAAATTGTTTGATTGTAGCAGTTTCTTGCTTCAATGCTGGCCTGTCGGTTTTCTGGACTAGGATCCTGTAGAAACTTCTTGTGAGCCTGAACTTTTAAAATTCTGGCTTTATCACAAGATTTGGAAAACCAAGGTTTGTTATTGGATTGTTTAGGGTTCTTAATGGTGTGTGGAATATAGGTTTCAATGCCCAATTGAATTGATTCAGTTAGTTCATTGCAAATTTCAGAAGGATCAAGAGAAGAAAAGTAGATGGAATCCCAGGGGTAAGTGGCGAAGAAGTCCCTCAGGCCATCCAAGTCGGCTGAGTTGTAGTGCCATACCGTGCGTGGTGGCATGCATTCAATTACTTTGGGATGTGCAGGATAAGATATAGTAACTAAGCCATGATCTAAGCGACCTAGGGGAGCTGTGACAGATGCTTGATAGAGTTAGGGGTTGGTGGCAAGAAAGAGATCTAGGGGATTTAAACAATGATTTGGGACTCTAGGAAAGTAGGTGGGTTCCATAATAAGGTTGGTAAGAGAGTTATTGACAGCGAATATTTTGGCTGCTCTGCCTTGGGGGTCAGTTTTTGAAGAGCCCAGCCAATCCTTATTATGGACATTGAAATCGCCAAGCACGATTATTTCAGCCGATGGAAACTGAGAAATTATGCTATCGATCTTTGTTGAAAGAAGGTCAAAGAATTCGACATAGGAATTATTAGATGGGGGTCGGTACAAACAGCAGATAAATTTAGTTAAAGACCTAAGGGAAAGTTTGAGCCAAAGGATATCTGGCCTACCCGATTCAAGATTGGAAACTTGAGCACAAACCAGATCGTTGTGGACGTAAACACATACGCCACCATGTGGGCAAAAAGACAAAATAAGTTCGTATCCTGGGAACAGAAGGTCGCTGGTTGAAGATTTAGAACTTATTTGAGTTTCCGTTGGAAACAGTATGTGGGGCTTAGATGACTGAAGGTGATGGTGAACGGAGTTTATATTGGTGTTAAGCCCACATATATTTGCAAAGACAATTAAACTTCTCAATGAAGGCCTCCCGGATGCGCCCCTCGCCCGGATATCCGAATGGAGGGGTAATTTACCTCCGGAACATTTTACTTCCGGGTGTGCCGCCATCATTTGTACATAGTTTGGGGGGTAAAAGAGAAAAAAAAGAAAAGAAAAAGAAGAAAGAAGGAAAACTGACTCATACACCCAGAACCCGAAACGTCCGTTAAGACTTCACGGGTCCTTTAAAGGGTGAGTGGGGTGGTACCTCCTCAGGCGTGGAAAGCTCCTCTACCACCTACAGTGATGCTTCTTACTGTAGTCTGTCATTTCCGTTTAAACAAGAAGTTATTAAAAACCAATTAAAAGATCAGCCAATGCCCATTCATGTTAAATACCAATAAATCAAATGTCATTTTTCTACCCTAAAAGGTAAAAACTTTAAGAACACTCGGTATACACGTCTTGCCAACTCGATTCTTCCAATCAAGTTTCAATGTGATACTTGAAGAATTTCGCACTTCCATTATCTCGATTTTGGTTACTTACACAACGTTTCGGGCATTCCTTTCTTCGCCCGTTTTCAAGTGTACACTTGAAAACGAACAGAGATAAGACTGCTTAAAACGTTGTGTGAGTAATTTATTTACCAAAACCAATCTATTATGTCAGTTATTACTAAGGACCGATGTTGATATAGTCAATGTAGATGTATTTTTAATTTTTAAAAACTTATGTACCCAAACAAAGATGAATATTTTCCTCATGAGCATCAACACATTAAAATATTAAGCGTTACATTTTTACCAGAAATGGATATGTGCTCAAAGGATTTTTTTTTAAATTTTACTACCTTAAAACATAACATACAAAAACCAAATATATTTAAAAAACTAAATTTTCCTTACGTAATAATTGGTACAAAACAATATTTTTTAAACTTAATACCAACTTACTTTTTAAAATAAGAGCATGTTTTTTGCTAAATTTTTATTTGTTATTTTATAATTATTATATATTTCTTAAGGTTTAATACATAATATTTTTTAAATGTAGGGTATAATTAAGTTTTCCAATTGTGTTACTGTAAATTTGGAGACATTTCTAGTAGAAAGTTTATACGTATTTTAATATGTCAAGGCAAATAACCATCCTTGTTTGGGCACATAGGTTTATAAAAATACTAGCTGACCCGGCCACGCGTTGCTGTGGCTAAATTTTTTGTTATATTACATTATAGTAAACAATCTAGGAGGAACAATAAGAGAACATCAGTCACGGAGTCCACTATGCTTTTTCACACAGATGGTATTTGTGAAAAAAAATATGTTGATCTCCTTATTTGACTTTCTACTATTATAACCCTTTAGTACAATGAAATTATTTACGAACAAAGACGAAAATGTTGATGTTGGTATACAAATTCACTGGATTGATATTTGAAGGGGAAGTGCGTTGAACACAATTAATTAAAATGTTCTTACACTTGATATTAAGCAGAAATCAATAGGTACAAAATAAAAATTTATCAGATTTATTATTTCCATTTAATTTTATAACAAATATAAGTATATTACAGTATAATACAGTAAATAACATGTGACGCTTAAACTCATGAATGAGGTAGGCAAGGCAGACAGTCTTAAACTTTTAAACATTAATATCTATTTTTTTGAATTATAAATATTTTCAATTTCAATTTAATTTAACACCAATCGATGCACAATGTTTTTGGTTAACCTGTCTTTAGCTAACACAAATAGATTCGACGGTTTCCCAACACGTGAACACGCAACGTATAGTTGCCCATGAGAAAAACATGGATTTTCCAAATCTAAACCACAAATGGACATTGTTTGACCTTGAGATTGAGAAAACACCACCACAGTGACAGCCATTCCTATCGTATCGTAACTTCGTGATCCCTATGCTGTTATCTACATACATTATTGTATCTTTTTTTTCTCTATTATTGACAAAAATAACTAAAATCTTGTAAGCAAAAAAAATAAATTTACTCCATTACTTGTTTTTTTATTAAACACGTACAAAGAGAATACGTAAAATAGGAGCATGTTCTCATATCTTGCCTAATAGAGTAGACATTTTTTAATGCCAGAAGTGTTCCAAGCATTACACCATTTTTACGTTTCTAAACATTTATTACTCCTATTTACAAAATGACTAAATTTAAATTATTTCACCCTGTATATGAACCGTTGCGTGCTAAACTCGACCGTAACGTGATGCAGCAGCCTCTGGAAGGAAAAATTACAATCATCCGTAATTTTACAGTTCCCTTCCCATTAAATTCTTCAATAAATTTATCAAGGTATTAAATTTTATAATTATGTGATAATACTTACATACATATATTAAATTATATTAAATTATATTAAATTATAAAGTTTTGATCAATGAAGCACAAATAAGTAAAAAACAGGACTAATTTCACTGTATTATCTTCATTATAATATGAATTCAATTTACACTTCAGTCTAAGTAACACGTAGCCGGTTATGCTAACACCAAAAATTTAAAAAGTGGAAATAATTGAATTATACGGTATTTCGTTCACTACAAAATAAATTTAATTAATTTTATAGCGTCAACAACACGTGGTTATTATGCTGTTAAAATGTAGCTTATATGACACGTTCGTAGATTTACCATAGCAGCGCCATCTATTGATTACTTACTCAACCCAGTCGAAAGGTATCGACATCTGTTAGAATCATTTGGAGTTAACAGATAATTGTGACTGTCAAATAATAAAAGACAAATAATTAGCAATAAATTAAAATTGCGACTATAATTTGAGATTTAAACTATCCTATCTCTCAAGTTGGATCGAATTGCACATGGTGTGAGAATTTTATTATAATCGGTTAAGTGGTTTAGGAGTCCATTGAGGACAAACATTGTGACACGAGATTTATATATATTAAGATGAAATACACTTACATTTACTATTTTAACATGGGTAGTAGCAAGTAGTAGAAGTAAAAAGAACTGAATGGCAATTTAAAGGTAATGGCTGTCACAGTCATGGCCAACTCAAACGAAAAATTACTTTTTATGATTTTCAATATAAGATATTTCTATGAAGTCTTATACATCATCCTAAATAAAAAAAAAAAAAAAAACGTTTTTAAAAATGTTAAAAAAACGGAATGGCAATATAAGAAATACAATATTTATTATGGTATTTCTAAACCGAGATACTAAACCGAAACGTTAAAATTAAAATATTGTATACTGGAATTGCGTTTAAAAGCTTGTCCCAATAGCAAATACTGCTTTTACAAACTTTAAAAACATTTTAAAACTAAAAAAATACAGCACTTTCTCAGTTTTTTTTTTTAATTTCTAAAAACCAAACGACATATAGTCGTCATTAAAACAGCATTAGAATTTAAATGGCCTACAAATTTTTAAACTTTTTTTCCAGCTCTTACGGTTTTTAATATTCTAACACATATCCAACCAATTTCGGACACACTGTATATCTGGTCAGTCCGTCTAAAAAACGGTTGCACCAAGAGCTTTTCCTATTTTTAGTTACCGTTACTTCTGCAACTTCGTAGAATAAAATTTATTAAAGAAATTGGGTACCTACATATCGCACACCCAGATCAAAACTGTAGCAAACTTAAAAAACATTTTTTTCTCTTAATCTTATGTTTTCTTAGTTGCTACTCTTTTGTTCTGGGTGTGCGATATATCAAATGGATTTACGAAAAGTTTTATACAGGTTGTTTCAAAATAAGCTATCCATCCAAAACCTCTTAACTTATAGAATACATTGATGTATTTAAATATACTTTTTGCTATCAGACCATTTAATTTTTTAGGTTTAAAAATCGCTTATAAAGCAAACTAAAAAATAAATTAGAATTAAAATGCTATTTTACCCGTGAAAATTTTGTTTCGATTTTTTTCTCTTACAAACTGGTACATTAGTGCATTTGTATGATATACAAAGACATTTAAGTTAATTGTAACGTAGTTTTTGTTTTAAACATCGTCTGTGTTATTTAGATATTACACCAATAAGTAAGTTTAATGCATAAAATAAATATAAAATAGTAGAAAGCAAAAAAACTGCATTTTTATTCTCTGGAAATAAAATATTTGAAACCAAGGAAGTTAAAATACAATTGTCTTTCAATAAAAATTGAAAGCATGAGTTGCGATAGCTTGAACTTTTCTTATAGAGGACCAATATTATTTATGTATGAAAATTTACAAAACTTAGATTGCCTATTTCGACAAAAATAATAGATTGAAATCTAAACCACTTTTTTATTATTATTTTTAACATAACAAATTTATTTATTAGGAAAATTCTAATAAAAAGCAATTTTTGTTAAAATATTTGTTTTATAAACAGGGTGATTTTTAACCTATACGCATAAAATTAAGAAATTATTGCTTAGGCCAAACAATGTGTTAAAATTAAAAAAAAGCCAGTAAAATATTTTTAAATAGGAAAGTAACACAGCCACAAAAAAATAGTTCTGACCTGGGGCTCTGGTTACGATAACTGTATATTTTTGGGGCTGCAAAAACATTTATTATATTGGTCTGTGGCAATTTTATAAAGTTATTCAAATTATTTAAATATATCTTAAATTCTGATAAAAACTAGCCAAGTCAAATAAAATCTACTAACTACTAAGATCTGATACATATTTAAATTGTGTACAGAACTTGGCACTCATTTAAGTCTTTATTCTTTTTGAGTCGAAGCCCACAGCCAAGCATTATTTTAATGTTAAACTGGGCTCACCTTTGTCACATTACTTTTTGTAAGGAAAGCTAGGCAGGTATTTAGAGTTAATATTTTTTCTTGCTTTTCCGCTGCAAAGTTATCTTTTTTATACTATTATCTACATTTTCTTAAACGTTAAAAATAACAGTGCGCATTGTCCATTTATTATCTGCTACCTTTTTAACACGCTTCCTGTTTATGTTTAAATTAGCCAAGTCCGGACGATATATCGATCTTGTTCACGGTTGTTTATTTATTACAATTTTTTGTATGGAGACACTTATTATTTTTTAACTAATTTTTTTTACTTCTGTAATATAGCAAATATAATAATACATATATTTAGTTTTTAATATGTACTTGTTAAGGTTTAAACGCTACAATAAAAAAATCTGTAATGGAACCCCTTATCGTCCCCTATTTTTTACCTTTTTTTCATTTTCAGATTTTTTTCTACGTTTACACAGAATTGTTAAACTGGATTCTAAATTTAAATTTTCTAGGTCATCTGAAAATGGGTTAGCTATTTGATCTACTTGTCAGCCAGTCTGTCAGGTGTATCCAACAATTTTTTTTATTTGTCATATAAATACGCCACCAGACATTTATTACACGTAAAGGTGTCACATATAAGTCTAAAATATATATTGTTTAGTTGTTGTTCGTCGTACTTTTTTTCTTTCTTTATATCTTCTTAACCAAAAAGACAAAAATACGCCACTGACGTTAGTCGATTTTTTGATACTTTCATTAATTTTCATGTAAAAAATGAGTAAATACAAAAATTATAAGTTTTTAGTACCTATGTTTCGAACTAACCATCTATCCAGACCTATTTTGCTGTACAGTGAACCTGTGCTTAACCGGCAACTTTTTGGAAGCAAATTATTCGTGCAGCGTAAGTGGTTCAAAACGATTTTAAATGTTTTAAAGTTAAACATATTTTATTTTTCATACCTTTAGAGTTTTATAAATTAAAAAAGTAGTTTAATAAATATTCTAACGTCTAAAGTAAAAAGTCGAAATTTTTCTTTTGGTTTAATATGTTACAATACACGACCTATCCTAATCTGTATATGACGTCAGTTACTGTGACTAAACATTTACCATTTACCACCTCTGAAACAACGTTTATCAGACAGAATGTCAAACTAGCAAACTTTTATATTTTTAAGACTTTTGCTAGAGTTACTTTTACTTTTGTCCAACAGGAGAAAAGTTTTGTAGATATGTTCTGTATTGGTTCAGCGGATTCATTTAATTGATGGTAGTTATTTGGGTACACGCCAAAAAATAAATTACAAGTACCAAAAAACCAAAAAAATACTAAACTAGTAAAAAGAGAACTCAAAATCGACGTTTCGGTGTCAAGTCTGCCACCGTTGGCAAGATAAATTGAATAAAAATTAAAAATTTAAAAATTAACTATTATTTAGGTTTAAAATTTTAAAGTTTTAGCTTTTTTTAGAGATTCTGAAACCTTTAACATTAAATGTCAAATTGTTTGGTTATAGTGCCATAGTGACATACGTAACTGGTTGCTGGTGTATTTATTATTTATAAAAAAAGGTGATAAGTTAGTTGATTTTTAGTTTTTCTGAAGATATCCCCGTATTAAGCAAAGACAACCAAGTGTTATTTAAATTAACTGAAATTGATGCTACACAATTATCTTTATTTAATAATATATACCGTATATACGCACTTTCTTTAATTTTGCGTTTTTTAGAACAAGTTTCCTTTGCTAAAATGCTGAAAGAATCCTAATTTATTCTGTGATTGTAATTAAGTTAACTATCCTACAGTGGGTCAAAAGTACAACAAAGTAACACTTAAAAAAATTGGGCAACATTACATACTTGGTTGTAAATAAAAATAATTTAAACCATTCCTAATAATTTAACATTATTAAATATCTTTTTTATACCACACAATTCTAGTTATTTAACATAAAGCTTAAAACTTTTCTTTTGCAGTTCCAATCCTGGTTACTTTAATCACAGCCATTTAAAAAAAAATTTGTCCTATAAAATCGTAGTTTCTATGTGATGTGCTAAAGCTAAATATTTTGTTAATTAAATTACATATAAAGTTCATTTAATAACAAAGTGTTCATGTAATAATGAATTTAAACTTTGTAAATTAATAGTTAATGTAAAAGTTATTATAAAAAAACAATATTTTAAAAAAAAGTTGGGTAATACCCTAGGTATTAAAGTATTAAGGTTTTGTTTATTTAGTTAATACCATTGAGTATTTAAGCTCATATGTGATATCCTAGCTCCTTTTTTTATTATTTTAAACTTTTTAAGAAGTTTTAATAATTTTTTAAAGTCGTTTTTATTTTTCTTTATGTTTATTTTTGCTTTTTACTAATACAATTGTAAGCGTATACCAAAAAACAATAATAGTACCACTTTTAGTTTCGTAAAAAGGGTAAATTTTACCCTAGGGTTGTCGATTCTGAATGCGCCTCTGATCTCTTCTTTTTTTTTTATTATCTAAGCATATACCACACTAGAGGCAGCTTTGTTGCACGAGCAACGTACGGCAAAGAAAAAATAGGTCTAGTATCTTGTTCTTTCGCAATCCTGACTTGGTTATTTTATTTAATCACCGCGAAAGTACACTATTTAAAATAATAAAAAAATTTTAAAATCGGATCACAAACGCCAAAGTAATCGCATAAAATACACACAAAAAACATTCATACGAATTAAGAGCCTTCTCCTTTTTGAAATCGGTTAATAAAGCTCCACCCCGAGTCCTCTCTTTAAAAAAAAAAATTCTTAAAGGCGCCACCCTGTTTATATATCTGATAATTTCTCATAAAAGAACTGCCCACATGGCCTTTAATAATGAAGTTACTTACAAAAATGTGTTTTTTACTGAATCTAGAAAAGAATTGTCCATTTACGGCCGCATCAAAAAGAAACTTCTTGTGCTTATATTATTTTATTCTTAATTGTGTTAAGGATATTTTACCTACAGCTAAAAATAATTAGGTTATATTTTACCTTGTCACCCTGTATAATTGAAACAGTAAAACGCTTATCATTAAGTGGAGTGCATCGTGCTATTAGACTGTGTATGTCTAAAACTTAATTACCAAATGGTAGTAGTTGCTATTACTGTTTTGGCTTTCCTTAATGTTCTTGGGTCAGTAGAATATTGTGTTATAGCTTAATGACATATCAAAGCAATCAGCAAATAAATCTTGACGTGATGACACTTTAGATTAATTTATAACGTTTAAGTCTTTTGATGTATCACTCAATTACCTGGTATTTGTCTTGGAATTATTGTATCATATAAAATATAGGGTGTTTGAAAATAATATTTATAACTTTAGGAGTGATTTCTTGCATTATTATCAGCAAAAAGTTCTTAAGAACATATGTCCAAAACTCGTTTCGGAGAAAAAATGCACAACTTATTTCTCTTTAGTCATAAAATAAATTAATTTTTCAACTTAATTATTTAAAATCCAATGCTTAATAGCGTTAAATTAATTAATATATTCAATTTATAATCTGTCTCTATTTTTTTATTTGCTTATTAGATACTATTTTTCGAAGAAAAACAGGCAAACAAAATTCCTAACACAATTGGCAACGTCGTATGCGACATGGTGTAGGCAAAAAATACCTACGCCCGAAAAAAATGTTTGATAGTTTCTTGCATACATTAATGCAAGTTATGTTAACCCGAATTACAATTACATTTTTTTAGTAAGTATGTATAACTGTATCAGCGCGTGCATTTTGATACGAAAGAGATGTTTTTGGTACTCGAGTATCACGATATTAAAAAAAAGGAAAAAAACACAACATTCGTAAATCACATAAAGTGACGGTTAAGTGTATTAATAATCATGATACTTTCCCTACTTCCTGTTGAATTCTTGTTAACTAAATTTAAAATGTGTTACTTCGGTTTTCAAACCAACCTTACGATGTCTTCCGCGATTTTTAAAATTAGGCACTACGCTCCTCGTATTCAGAAGTCTTTGGAAGTTTTCTACAAATGTTATTTTAGCTGGTAGCCTTCGATCAGAAGATCTTTGTTTGTAAATGCGTCTAACTTCTTTAGGGCCTCTCCGCAAAGTAAAATGTTTTTTTTTGTAATTTACAAATGTTGTGTTTTTTTCCTTTTTTTAATCGTGGGTAATGT
The DNA here is from genome assembly GCA_014170235.1 of Listronotus bonariensis. Taxonomy (NCBI): domain Eukaryota; kingdom Metazoa; phylum Arthropoda; class Insecta; order Coleoptera; family Curculionidae; genus Listronotus; species Listronotus bonariensis. The sequence continues at coordinate 54,188 of JACEGR010003582.1, read as the reverse complement.
GTATCGCCACTTATCGGCATGTCCTGTTTTATAATTCTGTTGTGTTGCAAATGTTTGGGAAAATGTAATTATTTACGACTCAATTTTCTCAAAAACGATTGATTCTCGGACAAAATTTATTGCAAACCTTTTTGATTAGAATAATGCAATGAGTCACCTCCTAAAGTTATGAACATTATTTCCCCAACACCCTGTATATACATACAGACTGTTCAAGGATAGGTGTGGAAGAGAACAAATTAAACAAAAAATGTGAGTTTTAAATTGACATTTTGAAGAAACTGGTGACATGGTCTAATACAAAGAAATACGACAACTTTGGTTGGTAATATACAGGCCAACTTATAACTATAAATATGAAACATAGAGTACCTTTATTTTTAAAAATAGAACAAATTTTTAGGGGTAAATATTCTATAGAATTAAATCATGTGTCAAAAATTAAAGTTAAAGCATTAAAGTTAGCATTTAATTGTTATCCATTAGGCCCAAATATTTGACACGACAAAGCGAATTTAACAAAAAATTTAATGTATTTAATCCTTCTTTAACATTTTGCCTGTTTTTGCCCACAGTAAGTTGATTTTTTAGTTTTAAAATTAAATTATCTATTTGCATTTTTTTTTTATGAACAATTTTTTTTGAAACATTGCAAACCTTGCAAAATTCTAAATATTCCATGTCAAGTTATTTTTTTACTCTAGAAGTTTTTTATGCAAGAATTTTAGATGCCTCTAATTATACGAATAGGACAGGTATTTGTAGCAAAATTTTGGATTTGGTAATTAAATTTCTTAGTCAAAGTATAATACAAATAAAGAAATTACTATTAAAACCAATTTTTTTCTCTAGGGGGGCAAACCAAATTAACTTTTATTTACAAAATTAAAAAATACACTGAAGACTAATTAGTTACATAATTTTTATTCTACAAACGGTGCGTCAAAACAAAAGTTTGAAAGGCACTTTTAAATAAAAACGAATTTAGCTCTAAAAAGCGTCAATATTTTGGCAAAACCCAGCGCCGTAGAGTTTTTAAAATTTTCCAATAATATTATGTGACACCCTGTATACTACAATAAAATTTATATTCTATTAAAAAAGCCATAACCCATTAAGACATTTGTAATATTTTTTGACAATATTTGATAGTTTAAATAAAATACCTAATTGTTGACTTTTGACCCCCTGTTTATAAAGCAAACTATCGTTTATTTTAAACAAGGAATTACCTCCTAGAATTGTTTCGCATCTGTTAAGAAACACCCTGTATATCTTTTTAACAGAACCTTACTACATTACACTTGACTCGGGGCACAAAAGTTTACTGATGATCGACTTTTTTGTTGTCGGGAGTTACGTATTCTAATTAACAAAGAGATAAAAAGTTTTGAAGTAAAACAAACTTTTATATCTAAAACAAAGTAAGAAGCATAAAAGAAAACACTCAAAATTTAAATAAAAGTAAACATATCCTAAGTGAATATTAATTTTTCTTAAAGTTTTAATAATTTTAATGTTAAATTAATTTATTTTGCGTTTTTTCTTAAAATAATTGTAACTGGATATGTCCCTTTTAAATAAAAATTCCTTAAATGCATTTTGGTACTAAAGTAAAGTTTAAAAACCATTATTTAATTTAATATAGAAAAGATAATGTATATTTTTTTTTATATTTTTTCAGATTTACACATCCATTAACTTCATATCTTTATTGTTACCAATAAAGTAACTAATATCTTCATTAATAATTATTAAAGACTAAGATCCGAATAGAAAGCGACTTGCACCCATGTGTTTACCAAATTAAAACTAATTTATATTTAATGTAGCATTTTACCAAAGGTATTGCTACAGGGTTGCAGGGCCGTATTAACTGTATAAGGCGCCCTAGGCTAGAATTCCCGGAGCGCCTATTTTGCACAAAAAAATTTTGAAGAGCAAAAAAAAAAGTCATTCCCTCCTTTTCGCGCCTATTCTATTTCCTATTTTATTTATTTCAAAACACCAAAACACCTTAATCATATAAAAATTTGTTCTAATTCCCACCCGACCTAAACTTTTTTTTAAACTCCCCTGTCTAGCGCCTATTACTCCCCTGTCTGGCGCCTATTTTTTCCTGGCGCCCTAGGCTGTAGCCTAGTCAGCCTAATGGATAATACGGCACTGCAGGGTTGCCTAAAAGTTATGGCCGGGGATAAACAGTGTGTCTAAGATTAGGATCCTAATCATGGGAATCTCAGTACCTATTGGAGATACAGCTTAGGTTAAATTAGGGAAAAATTGTCTTTTTAAAGCTTATTTACATGCCGTTTAAAAACTTGAAAAATTTTTATGGCCTGCTGAGATATTTGGCAAAAACCAAAATTGACTATATCGATTTAATTTTTTTCTGACTTTATTTGAAGAGATATAAAAAAACTAATAACACTTTTTTATTGGCACTTTTTAGCTACTACATGATGGCATTTTTAGATTTTATACCCGACGTTTCGTTTTCAAGAAACCATCATCAACTTTATTTTTTTATATGGCTCGAAAAAAAGTACACCTTGTATTTGATCCCATTTTTTATTAGAAATTTAACGATGTATCAAATGTCATATTTTAATTTTTATTTAAAAGAAAAATTACATTTTTTCTATTTTTTAAAGTTATTTTTAAGTAGGCCTTAGGCAAATAAATTCTTGGACGTTAACACCTGTTACCGTATCTGTAACATAATTTAATATCATTATAAAATAGTATTTGTCGTTATTACCCTATTTGTCGAGTTGTTGTTTTTAGAGCAATTGTTTGTATTGTTACTGTTGTCTTTATTATTGTTTATGGGTGAATAGTTAATATCTATTGTGTTATTATCGTCGAATATGCCGGGTAGCAATTATAGTCATGAAGAAAAATTTAACATGCCAACGTGCTACATTTTGTGCCACAAAAATACTGTAAATACAGCGGCAATCGGCAATGTATCTTTATACATATCCAGAAAGAAAACAGCCATGTAATTCCATTTTCTTACAGCTGGCTCGAAATTTAAAAAGCCAGTTTTATCTCGAAAAAAAGTCTTTAGAAGACACCCTAAATAATGTTTTACAAGCAGTTGTTGAGAATCCTAAGATATCAACTTGGCAAGTTAAACAAAATGTAGGAGTAGCCAAATCCACAGCTCAAATTTTTGCGTAAAAATAGATATCACCCCATCTTGCATATTCGACCGTAATAATACAATTAGATATTAGCTATTCACAAATAAATAATAATAGAGACAACAGTAACAATAAGAACAACGACAAATACAATTTTATAATGATATTAAATTATGTTACATATACGGTAACAGGTATTAACGTTCAAGCATTTGTTTGCTAAGGCCTACTTAAAAATAACTTTTAACTAAAAAATTAAAATAAGACATGTGATACATCGTTAAATTTATAATAAAAAATGGGATCAAATACAGGGTGTACTTTTTTCGATTCATATAAAAAAATAAGTTGATTGGTTTCTTGAAAACGAAACGTCGGGTATAAAATCTAAAAATACCATAATGTAGTAGCTAAAAAGTGCCAATAAAAAGTGTGATTAGTTTTTTTATATCTCTTCAGATAAAGGTAGAAAAAAATTAAATCAAGATAGTCAAATTTTGGTTTTTGCCAAATATCTCAGTAGGCCATAAAAATTTTTCAAGTTTTTAAACGGCATGTAAATAAGCCTTAAAAACACAACTTTTTCCTTATTTAACCTAAGCTGTATCTCCAGTAGGTACTGAGATTCCCATGCTTAGGATCCTTATCTTGGACACACTGTATATAAATTAAAAATAACCTCAACATTGTTGACACACCCTGTTTATTGGCAACCCCTATTTATTTATTTATTATAAATAATATATCTATGTTAAAATATTACAGAATGTACTGAAAAACTACTAATTTGTTTAAAAAAATATATTTAAAAATTTTCCATGGGCTTTACTTATAATTAATATAATACTAAGTGTTATATACAGTAAAAATAAATACAAATTGCTATAATAGAGTAGGTGTTTCGAAAATTTTGAGGTTGTTCGTTAAATTTAAATATAGCCCTGGCCATAATTTTTTAGGTACGTCTGTAGCAGAATAGGCGCTCCGGGAATTCTAGCCTAGGTGCGCCTTATACAGTTAATACGGCCTCTGCAACCCTGTAGCAATACCTTTGGTAAAATGCTACATTAAATATAAATTAGTTTTAATTTGGTAAACACATGGGTGCAAGTCGCTTTCTATTCGGATCTTAGTCTTTAATAATTATTAATGAAGATATTAGTTACTTTATTGGTAACAATAAAGATATGAAGTTAATGGATGTGTAAATCTGAAAAAAATATAAAAAAAAATATACATTATCTTTTCTATATTAAATTAAATAATGGTTTTTAAACTTTACTTTAGTACCAAAATGCATTTAAGGAATTTTTATTTAAAAAGGGACATATCCAGTTACAATTATTTTAAGAAAAAACGCAAAATAAATTAATTTAACATTAAAATTATTAAAACTTTAAGAAAAATTAATATTCACTTAGGATATGTTTACTTTTATTTAAATTTTGAGTGTTTTCTTTTATGCTTCTTACTTTGTTTTAGATATAAAAGTTTGTTTTACTTCAAAACTTTTTATCTCTTTGTTAATTAGAATACGTAACTCCCGACAACAAAAAAGTCGATCATCAGTAAACTTTTGTGCCCCGAGTCAAGTGTAATGTAGTAAGGTTCTGTTAAAAAGATATACAGGGTGTTTCTTAACAGATGCGAAACAATTCTAGGAGGTAATTCCTTGTTTAAAATAAACGATAGTTTGCTTTATAAACAGGGGGTCAAAAGTCAACAATTAGGTATTTTATTTAAACTATCAAATATTGTCAAAAAATATTACAAATGTCTTAATGGGTTATGGCTTTTTTAATAGAATATAAATTTTATTGTAGTATACAGGGTGTCACATAATATTATTGGAAAATTTTAAAAACTCTACGGCGCTGGGTTTTGCCAAAATATTGACGCTTTTTAGAGCTAAATTCGTTTTTATTTAAAAGTGCCTTTCAAACTTTTGTTTTGACGCACCGTTTGTAGAATAAAAATTATGTAACTAATTAGTCTTCAGTGTATTTTTTTAATTTTGTAAATAAAAGTTAATTTGGTTTGCCCCCCTAGAGAAAAAAATTGGTTTTAATAGTAATTTCTTTATTTGTATTATACTTTGACTAAGAAATTTAATTACCAAATCCAAAATTTTGCTACAAATACCTGTCCTATTCGTATAATTAGAGGCATCTAAAATTCTTGCATAAAAAACTTCTAGAGTAAAAAAATAACTTGACATGGAATATTTAGAATTTTGCAAGGTTTGCAATGTTTCAAAAAAAATTGTTCATAAAAAAAAAATGCAAATAGATAATTTAATTTTAAAACTAAAAAATCAACTTACTGTGGGCAAAAACAGGCAAAATGTTAAAGAAGGATTAAATACATTAAATTTTTTGTTAAATTCGCTTTGTCGTGTCAAATATTTGGGCCTAATGGATAACAATTAAATGCTAACTTTAATGCTTTAACTTTAATTTTTGACACATGATTTAATTCTATAGAATATTTACCCCTAAAAATTTGTTCTATTTTTAAAAATAAAGGTACTCTATGTTTCATATTTATAGTTATAAGTTGGCCTGTATATTACCAACCAAAGTTGTCGTATTTCTTTGTATTAGACCATGTCACCAGTTTCTTCAAAATGTCAATTTAAAACTCACATTTTTTTGTTTAATTTGTTCTCTTCCACACCTATCCTTGAACAGTCTGTATGTATATACAGGGTGTTGGGGAAATAATGTTCATAACTTTAGGAGGTGACTCATTGCATTATTCTAATCAAAAAGGTTTGCAATAAATTTTGTCCGAGAATCAATCGTTTTTGAGAAAATTGAGTCGTAAATAATTACATTTTCCCAAACATTTGCAACACAACAGAATTATAAAACAGGACATGCCGATAAGTGGCGATACACATTACCCACGATTAAAAAAAGGAAAAAAACACAACATTTGTAAATTACAAAAAAAAACATTTTACTTTGCGGAGAGGCCCTAAAGAAGTTAGACGCATTTACAAACAAAGATCTTCTGATCGAAGGCTACCAGCTAAAATAACATTTGTAGAAAACTTCCAAAGACTTCTGAATACGAGGAGCGTAGTGCCTAATTTTAAAAATCGCGGAAGACATCGTAAGGTTGGTTTGAAAACCGAAGTAACACATTTTAAATTTAGTTAACAAGAATTCAACAGGAAGTAGGGAAAGTATCATGATTATTAATACACTTAACCGTCACTTTATGTGATTTACGAATGTTGTGTTTTTTTCCTTTTTTTTAATATCGTGATACTCGAGTACCAAAAACATCTCTTTCGTATCAAAATGCACGCGCTGATACAGTTATACATACTTACTAAAAAAATGTAATTGTAATTCGGGTTAACATAACTTGCATTAATGTATGCAAGAAACTATCAAACATTTTTTTTCGGGCGTAGGTATTTTTTTGCCTACACCATGTCGCATACGACGTTGCCAATTGTGTTAGGAATTTTGTTTGCCTGTTTTTCTTCGAAAAATAGTATCTAATAAGCAAATAAAAAAATAGAGACAGATTATAAATTGAATATATTAATTAATTTAACGCTATTAAGCATTGGATTTTAAATAATTAAGTTGAAAAATTAATTTATTTTATGACTAAAGAGAAATAAGTTGTGCATTTTTTCTCCGAAACGAGTTTTGGACATATGTTCTTAAGAACTTTTTGCTGATAATAATGCAAGAAATCACTCCTAAAGTTATAAATATTATTTTCAAACACCCTATATTTTATATGATACAATAATTCCAAGACAAATACCAGGTAATTGAGTGATACATCAAAAGACTTAAACGTTATAAATTAATCTAAAGTGTCATCACGTCAAGATTTATTTGCTGATTGCTTTGATATGTCATTAAGCTATAACACAATATTCTACTGACCCAAGAACATTAAGGAAAGCCAAAACAGTAATAGCAACTACTACCATTTGGTAATTAAGTTTTAGACATACACAGTCTAATAGCACGATGCACTCCACTTAATGATAAGCGTTTTACTGTTTCAATTATACAGGGTGACAAGGTAAAATATAACCTAATTATTTTTAGCTGTAGGTAAAATATCCTTAACACAATTAAGAATAAAATAATATAAGCACAAGAAGTTTCTTTTTGATGCGGCCGTAAATGGACAATTCTTTTCTAGATTCAGTAAAAAACACATTTTTGTAAGTAACTTCATTATTAAAGGCCATGTGGGCAGTTCTTTTATGAGAAATTATCAGATATATAAACAGGGTGGCGCCTTTAAGAATTTTTTTTTTTAAAGAGAGGACTCGGGGTGGAGCTTTATTAACCGATTTCAAAAAGGAGAAGGCTCTTAATTCGTATGAATGTTTTTTGTGTGTATTTTATGCGATTACTTTGGCGTTTGTGATCCGATTTTAAAATTTTTTTATTATTTTAAATAGTGTACTTTCGCGGTGATTAAATAAAATAACCAAGTCAGGATTGCGAAAGAACAAGATACTAGACCTATTTTTTCTTTGCCGTACGTTGCTCGTGCAACAAAGCTGCCTCTAGTGTGGTATATGCTTAGATAATAAAAAAAAAAGAAGAGATCAGAGGCGCATTCAGAATCGACAACCCTAGGGTAAAATTTACCCTTTTTACGAAACTAAAAGTGGTACTATTATTGTTTTTTGGTATACGCTTACAATTGTATTAGTAAAAAGCAAAAAATAAACATAAAGAAAAATAAAAACGACTTTAAAAAATTATTAAAACTTCTTAAAAAGTTTAAAATAATAAAAAAAGGAGCTAGGATATCACATATGAGCTTAAATACTCAATGGTATTAACTAAATAAACAAAACCTTAATACTTTAATACCTAGGGTATTACCCAACTTTTTTTTAAAATATTGTTTTTTTATAATAACTTTTACATTAACTATTAATTTACAAAGTTTAAATTCATTATTACATGAACACTTTGTTATTAAATGAACTTTATATGTAATTTAATTAACAAAATATTTAGCTTTAGCACATCACATAGAAACTACGATTTTATAGGACAAATTTTTTTTTAAATGGCTGTGATTAAAGTAACCAGGATTGGAACTGCAAAAGAAAAGTTTTAAGCTTTATGTTAAATAACTAGAATTGTGTGGTATAAAAAAGATATTTAATAATGTTAAATTATTAGGAATGGTTTAAATTATTTTTATTTACAACCAAGTATGTAATGTTGCCCAATTTTTTTAAGTGTTACTTTGTTGTACTTTTGACCCACTGTAGGATAGTTAACTTAATTACAATCACAGAATAAATTAGGATTCTTTCAGCATTTTAGCAAAGGAAACTTGTTCTAAAAAACGCAAAATTAAAGAAAGTGCGTATATACGGTATATATTATTAAATAAAGATAATTGTGTAGCATCAATTTCAGTTAATTTAAATAACACTTGGTTGTCTTTGCTTAATACGGGGATATCTTCAGAAAAACTAAAAATCAACTAACTTATCACCTTTTTTTATAAATAATAAATACACCAGCAACCAGTTACGTATGTCACTATGGCACTATAACCAAACAATTTGACATTTAATGTTAAAGGTTTCAGAATCTCTAAAAAAAGCTAAAACTTTAAAATTTTAAACCTAAATAATAGTTAATTTTTAAATTTTTAATTTTTATTCAATTTATCTTGCCAACGGTGGCAGACTTGACACCGAAACGTCGATTTTGAGTTCTCTTTTTACTAGTTTAGTATTTTTTTGGTTTTTTGGTACTTGTAATTTATTTTTTGGCGTGTACCCAAATAACTACCATCAATTAAATGAATCCGCTGAACCAATACAGAACATATCTACAAAACTTTTCTCCTGTTGGACAAAAGTAAAAGTAACTCTAGCAAAAGTCTTAAAAATATAAAAGTTTGCTAGTTTGACATTCTGTCTGATAAACGTTGTTTCAGAGGTGGTAAATGGTAAATGTTTAGTCACAGTAACTGACGTCATATACAGATTAGGATAGGTCGTGTATTGTAACATATTAAACCAAAAGAAAAAATTTCGACTTTTTACTTTAGACGTTAGAATATTTATTAAACTACTTTTTTAATTTATAAAACTCTAAAGGTATGAAAAATAAAATATGTTTAACTTTAAAACATTTAAAATCGTTTTGAACCACTTACGCTGCACGAATAATTTGCTTCCAAAAAGTTGCCGGTTAAGCACAGGTTCACTGTACAGCAAAATAGGTCTGGATAGATGGTTAGTTCGAAACATAGGTACTAAAAACTTATAATTTTTGTATTTACTCATTTTTTACATGAAAATTAATGAAAGTATCAAAAAATCGACTAACGTCAGTGGCGTATTTTTGTCTTTTTGGTTAAGAAGATATAAAGAAAGAAAAAAAGTACGACGAACAACAACTAAACAATATATATTTTAGACTTATATGTGACACCTTTACGTGTAATAAATGTCTGGTGGCGTATTTATATGACAAATAAAAAAAATTGTTGGATACACCTGACAGACTGGCTGACAAGTAGATCAAATAGCTAACCCATTTTCAGATGACCTAGAAAATTTAAATTTAGAATCCAGTTTAACAATTCTGTGTAAACGTAGAAAAAAATCTGAAAATGAAAAAAAGGTAAAAAATAGGGGACGATAAGGGGTTCCATTACAGATTTTTTTATTGTAGCGTTTAAACCTTAACAAGTACATATTAAAAACTAAATATATGTATTATTATATTTGCTATATTACAGAAGTAAAAAAAATTAGTTAAAAAATAATAAGTGTCTCCATACAAAAAATTGTAATAAATAAACAACCGTGAACAAGATCGATATATCGTCCGGACTTGGCTAATTTAAACATAAACAGGAAGCGTGTTAAAAAGGTAGCAGATAATAAATGGACAATGCGCACTGTTATTTTTAACGTTTAAGAAAATGTAGATAATAGTATAAAAAGATAACTTTGCAGCGGAAAAGCAAGAAAAAATATTAACTCTAAATACCTGCCTAGCTTTCCTTACAAAAAGTAATGTGACAAAGGTGAGCCCAGTTTAACATTAAAATAATGCTTGGCTGTGGGCTTCGACTCAAAAAGAATAAAGACTTAAATGAGTGCCAAGTTCTGTACACAATTTAAATATGTATCAGATCTTAGTAGTTAGTAGATTTTATTTGACTTGGCTAGTTTTTATCAGAATTTAAGATATATTTAAATAATTTGAATAACTTTATAAAATTGCCACAGACCAATATAATAAATGTTTTTGCAGCCCCAAAAATATACAGTTATCGTAACCAGAGCCCCAGGTCAGAACTATTTTTTTGTGGCTGTGTTACTTTCCTATTTAAAAATATTTTACTGGCTTTTTTTTAATTTTAACACATTGTTTGGCCTAAGCAATAATTTCTTAATTTTATGCGTATAGGTTAAAAATCACCCTGTTTATAAAACAAATATTTTAACAAAAATTGCTTTTTATTAGAATTTTCCTAATAAATAAATTTGTTATGTTAAAAATAATAATAAAAAAGTGGTTTAGATTTCAATCTATTATTTTTGTCGAAATAGGCAATCTAAGTTTTGTAAATTTTCATACATAAATAATATTGGTCCTCTATAAGAAAAGTTCAAGCTATCGCAACTCATGCTTTCAATTTTTATTGAAAGACAATTGTATTTTAACTTCCTTGGTTTCAAATATTTTATTTCCAGAGAATAAAAATGCAGTTTTTTTGCTTTCTACTATTTTATATTTATTTTATGCATTAAACTTACTTATTGGTGTAATATCTAAATAACACAGACGATGTTTAAAACAAAAACTACGTTACAATTAACTTAAATGTCTTTGTATATCATACAAATGCACTAATGTACCAGTTTGTAAGAGAAAAAATCGAAACAAAATTTTCACGGGTAAAATAGCATTTTAATTCTAATTTATTTTTTAGTTTGCTTTATAAGCGATTTTTAAACCTAAAAAATTAAATGGTCTGATAGCAAAAAGTATATTTAAATACATCAATGTATTCTATAAGTTAAGAGGTTTTGGATGGATAGCTTATTTTGAAACAACCTGTATAAAACTTTTCGTAAATCCATTTGATATATCGCACACCCAGAACAAAAGAGTAGCAACTAAGAAAACATAAGATTAAGAGAAAAAAATGTTTTTTAAGTTTGCTACAGTTTTGATCTGGGTGTGCGATATGTAGGTACCCAATTTCTTTAATAAATTTTATTCTACGAAGTTGCAGAAGTAACGGTAACTAAAAATAGGAAAAGCTCTTGGTGCAACCGTTTTTTAGACGGACTGACCAGATATACAGTGTGTCCGAAATTGGTTGGATATGTGTTAGAATATTAAAAACCGTAAGAGCTGGAAAAAAAGTTTAAAAATTTGTAGGCCATTTAAATTCTAATGCTGTTTTAATGACGACTATATGTCGTTTGGTTTTTTAGAAATTAAAAAAAAAAACTGAGAAAGTGCTGTATTTTTTTAGTTTTAAAATGTTTTTAAAGTTTGTAAAAGCAGTATTTGCTATTGGGACAAGCTTTTAAACGCAATTCCAGTATACAATATTTTAATTTTAACGTTTCGGTTTAGTATCTCGGTTTAGAAATACCATAATAAATATTGTATTTCTTATATTGCCATTCCGTTTTTTTAACATTTTTAAAAACGTTTTTTTTTTTTTTTTATTTAGGATGATGTATAAGACTTCATAGAAATATCTTATATTGAAAATCATAAAAAGTAATTTTTCGTTTGAGTTGGCCATGACTGTGACAGCCATTACCTTTAAATTGCCATTCAGTTCTTTTTACTTCTACTACTTGCTACTACCCATGTTAAAATAGTAAATGTAAGTGTATTTCATCTTAATATATATAAATCTCGTGTCACAATGTTTGTCCTCAATGGACTCCTAAACCACTTAACCGATTATAATAAAATTCTCACACCATGTGCAATTCGATCCAACTTGAGAGATAGGATAGTTTAAATCTCAAATTATAGTCGCAATTTTAATTTATTGCTAATTATTTGTCTTTTATTATTTGACAGTCACAATTATCTGTTAACTCCAAATGATTCTAACAGATGTCGATACCTTTCGACTGGGTTGAGTAAGTAATCAATAGATGGCGCTGCTATGGTAAATCTACGAACGTGTCATATAAGCTACATTTTAACAGCATAATAACCACGTGTTGTTGACGCTATAAAATTAATTAAATTTATTTTGTAGTGAACGAAATACCGTATAATTCAATTATTTCCACTTTTTAAATTTTTGGTGTTAGCATAACCGGCTACGTGTTACTTAGACTGAAGTGTAAATTGAATTCATATTATAATGAAGATAATACAGTGAAATTAGTCCTGTTTTTTACTTATTTGTGCTTCATTGATCAAAACTTTATAATTTAATATAATTTAATATAATTTAATATATGTATGTAAGTATTATCACATAATTATAAAATTTAATACCTTGATAAATTTATTGAAGAATTTAATGGGAAGGGAACTGTAAAATTACGGATGATTGTAATTTTTCCTTCCAGAGGCTGCTGCATCACGTTACGGTCGAGTTTAGCACGCAACGGTTCATATACAGGGTGAAATAATTTAAATTTAGTCATTTTGTAAATAGGAGTAATAAATGTTTAGAAACGTAAAAATGGTGTAATGCTTGGAACACTTCTGGCATTAAAAAATGTCTACTCTATTAGGCAAGATATGAGAACATGCTCCTATTTTACGTATTCTCTTTGTACGTGTTTAATAAAAAAACAAGTAATGGAGTAAATTTATTTTTTTTGCTTACAAGATTTTAGTTATTTTTGTCAATAATAGAGAAAAAAAAGATACAATAATGTATGTAGATAACAGCATAGGGATCACGAAGTTACGATACGATAGGAATGGCTGTCACTGTGGTGGTGTTTTCTCAATCTCAAGGTCAAACAATGTCCATTTGTGGTTTAGATTTGGAAAATCCATGTTTTTCTCATGGGCAACTATACGTTGCGTGTTCACGTGTTGGGAAACCGTCGAATCTATTTGTGTTAGCTAAAGACAGGTTAACCAAAAACATTGTGCATCGATTGGTGTTAAATTAAATTGAAATTGAAAATATTTATAATTCAAAAAAATAGATATTAATGTTTAAAAGTTTAAGACTGTCTGCCTTGCCTACCTCATTCATGAGTTTAAGCGTCACATGTTATTTACTGTATTATACTGTAATATACTTATATTTGTTATAAAATTAAATGGAAATAATAAATCTGATAAATTTTTATTTTGTACCTATTGATTTCTGCTTAATATCAAGTGTAAGAACATTTTAATTAATTGTGTTCAACGCACTTCCCCTTCAAATATCAATCCAGTGAATTTGTATACCAACATCAACATTTTCGTCTTTGTTCGTAAATAATTTCATTGTACTAAAGGGTTATAATAGTAGAAAGTCAAATAAGGAGATCAACATATTTTTTTTCACAAATACCATCTGTGTGAAAAAGCATAGTGGACTCCGTGACTGATGTTCTCTTATTGTTCCTCCTAGATTGTTTACTATAATGTAATATAACAAAAAATTTAGCCACAGCAACGCGTGGCCGGGTCAGCTAGTATTTTTATAAACCTATGTGCCCAAACAAGGATGGTTATTTGCCTTGACATATTAAAATACGTATAAACTTTCTACTAGAAATGTCTCCAAATTTACAGTAACACAATTGGAAAACTTAATTATACCCTACATTTAAAAAATATTATGTATTAAACCTTAAGAAATATATAATAATTATAAAATAACAAATAAAAATTTAGCAAAAAACATGCTCTTATTTTAAAAAGTAAGTTGGTATTAAGTTTAAAAAATATTGTTTTGTACCAATTATTACGTAAGGAAAATTTAGTTTTTTAAATATATTTGGTTTTTGTATGTTATGTTTTAAGGTAGTAAAATTTAAAAAAAAATCCTTTGAGCACATATCCATTTCTGGTAAAAATGTAACGCTTAATATTTTAATGTGTTGATGCTCATGAGGAAAATATTCATCTTTGTTTGGGTACATAAGTTTTTAAAAATTAAAAATACATCTACATTGACTATATCAACATCGGTCCTTAGTAATAACTGACATAATAGATTGGTTTTGGTAAATAAATTACTCACACAACGTTTTAAGCAGTCTTATCTCTGTTCGTTTTCAAGTGTACACTTGAAAACGGGCGAAGAAAGGAATGCCCGAAACGTTGTGTAAGTAACCAAAATCGAGATAATGGAAGTGCGAAATTCTTCAAGTATCACATTGAAACTTGATTGGAAGAATCGAGTTGGCAAGACGTGTATACCGAGTGTTCTTAAAGTTTTTACCTTTTAGGGTAGAAAAATGACATTTGATTTATTGGTATTTAACATGAATGGGCATTGGCTGATCTTTTAATTGGTTTTTAATAACTTCTTGTTTAAACGGAAATGACAGACTACAGTAAGAAGCATCACTGTAGGTGGTAGAGGAGCTTTCCACGCCTGAGGAGGTACCACCCCACTCACCCTTTAAAGGACCCGTGAAGTCTTAACGGACGTTTCGGGTTCTGGGTGTATGAGTCAGTTTTCCTTCTTTCTTCTTTTTCTTTTCTTTTTTTTCTCTTTTACCCCCCAAACTATGTACAAATGATGGCGGCACACCCGGAAGTAAAATGTTCCGGAGGTAAATTACCCCTCCATTCGGATATCCGGGCGAGGGGCGCATCCGGGAGGCCTTCATTGAGAAGTTTAATTGTCTTTGCAAATATATGTGGGCTTAACACCAATATAAACTCCGTTCACCATCACCTTCAGTCATCTAAGCCCCACATACTGTTTCCAACGGAAACTCAAATAAGTTCTAAATCTTCAACCAGCGACCTTCTGTTCCCAGGATACGAACTTATTTTGTCTTTTTGCCCACATGGTGGCGTATGTGTTTACGTCCACAACGATCTGGTTTGTGCTCAAGTTTCCAATCTTGAATCGGGTAGGCCAGATATCCTTTGGCTCAAACTTTCCCTTAGGTCTTTAACTAAATTTATCTGCTGTTTGTACCGACCCCCATCTAATAATTCCTATGTCGAATTCTTTGACCTTCTTTCAACAAAGATCGATAGCATAATTTCTCAGTTTCCATCGGCTGAAATAATCGTGCTTGGCGATTTCAATGTCCATAATAAGGATTGGCTGGGCTCTTCAAAAACTGACCCCCAAGGCAGAGCAGCCAAAATATTCGCTGTCAATAACTCTCTTACCAACCTTATTATGGAACCCACCTACTTTCCTAGAGTCCCAAATCATTGTTTAAATCCCCTAGATCTCTTTCTTGCCACCAACCCCTAACTCTATCAAGCATCTGTCACAGCTCCCCTAGGTCGCTTAGATCATGGCTTAGTTACTATATCTTATCCTGCACATCCCAAAGTAATTGAATGCATGCCACCACGCACGGTATGGCACTACAACTCAGCCGACTTGGATGGCCTGAGGGACTTCTTCGCCACTTACCCCTGGGATTCCATCTACTTTTCTTCTCTTGATCCTTCTGAAATTTGCAATGAACTAACTGAATCAATTCAATTGGGCATTGAAACCTATATTCCACACACCATTAAGAACCCTAAACAATCCAATAACAAACCTTGGTTTTCCAAATCTTGTGATAAAGCCAGAATTTTAAAAGTTCAGGCTCACAAGAAGTTTCTACAGGATCCTAGTCCAGAAAACCGACAGGCCAGCATTGAAGCAAGAAACTGCTACAATCAAACAATTTCTAAAGCCAAAGACTCCTTTGACAATCGTATTAAAAACAAAGTTCTTTCTTGCTCAAATGGCAGCAAATCTTTTTGGTCCTTTGCGAAAAACATAAGTGGGAATTTTTGTACCAATTCTTTTTCACCACTAACTTTGAAAGATGAAATTATTTCTACCGCTAAAGGCAAGGCAGAACTATTTGCTAAACAATTTGCTGCCAATTCAACACTTGACCCTCCTGTAAATCATCCAAAAACACATTAAGCGTATCCTTTCTTCTCTTAACACCAAGAAATCCTCTGGGCTGGAGGGCATACCAGCAGTCGTTTTAAAAAAATTTGCTTCAGAACTTGCACCAATCTTAACTCGGCACATTCGAATTTCTTACGATACAAGTATCTTTCCGGAGAGCTGAAAAGCTGCACGTGTCCAACCTATTCCCAAGCTTTTGACCAGGTCTGGCATGCCGCACTTCTTAATAAACTTCCCTTCTATGGTCTTTCAATGAAACTCTGTACTTGGCTCTCTAGTTATCTATCTGATCGACTTATATCAGTTATTGTGGATGTCCATTCTTCAAGCTTTCACTATGTAAATGTTGGAGTGCCTCAGGGTTTAGTTCTGGCACCAACACTGTTTCTTCTTCACATCAACGACCTTCTCTCGTCCACAACTAATTCCATTCATAGTTTCGCCGACGATAGTACCCTTTACTCCAGTTTTCAGGCTAAACCCATCACTAAACCTGATTTGGAAAACAAACGCAGAGCGATGCAGATATCTCTTTCGCAGGATCTTAATTTAATATTGGATTGGGGCGCCAAAAATCTCGTCCATTTTAATGCATCCAAAACACAATCACAATCTATAGCGACAGCAGCTTTAAAAAAGCTTGGATTTCTCTTTCGAACCAAAAGTATTTTTCCTCTTCTAATTTATACACTTTGTATGTGTCCCAAATCCGACCTCCCTTGGAATACTGTTCTCATATCTGGGGCATGGCGTCTCCCACAACCCTAAGCATTCTGGATTCCATTCAAAGAAGAACTATTCGTCTCATTAATGATCCTTTACTAACAGAAAGGCTTCCCTCCCTTGCCCATCGTCGGGCTGTGGGGATTTATCGCTTTTTTATAGGTACTTCCATGGCTTCTGCTCTGAAGAGTTGTCCAGTATAGTTCCTTCACTTACGGTTCCCACCAGAGAAACTCGTGGTGCCGCACGTATACATTTCTATACGGTCCAACTGGACAGGCCCCGAACTTCCCACTTTGTTAGTTCTTTTATCCCTAGAGTTTATAGAATGTGGAACCTACTGCCCGCGGAGGTCTTTCCTTCCCCCAAATCTTCAAGTATTTAAGTCCCGTGTCAACAAACTTCCTCTTACCCCGCTTAAGACACCCACGGAACGTTAGTATTTAGGCTTTTAGCCTTCGTGGTTTGTCCAAAGATAAAAAAGATCAAAACTGGAAAATACAACTTTTTTATGACTTGGAGTGTGGTTCGTTAGCATACCCTAAAAGACACATTTTATTCCAACAAATTTCGTACCAAATAAGCGGTACTTGAAAACAAAATACCGTATTTCGGGGATACTTTGCCCAAAAGGGGTAACTTTGCCCGGCTGCAAATAAAAATATAAAAATACGCAAAATAAATCTGGCAACACAACGGGACGTAAAATTACTGGAAACTAGCTCAGAGCATTTGCTACCCGCGCTTCAGTTGGTTTTTACATGTTGTAAGTGTATGTGCGGCGTCTAAAAAAATTAACTACTTTTGGCGCGCTTTTTGCTTGTTTTTTAACCTATTGGAGTAAGGTGTGTAGGAGGTAAACTATGTTGAAGTGGTGTTTGTAGTTTTGACAAAAATTGTTGGGAATGAAAGGAATAGCTTTAGATAATTAAAATAATGCTGGTTGTATATTTTTCGATTTATAGGCCAAAATAAAAACGGGCAAAGTTGGACGTCAGATTTAAAAAAAATCAAATAAACGATTTTTATGATTTTTTGTTCTAGGTTTTAAAATGGGCAGAAAACATAAAAGAGTTTTGGGCGCCAGGCGTTACAGAGATTATTCGGACGAAAAACTAGCAGAAGCTCTAAATGACATCCAAAATGGGACTAGTAGCCGAGACGCTGAAAAAATACAATATCCCTCGCAGAACTTTACTTCTCAAGTCAAAAACCTGCACACCAAGCATTTTGGACGACCAACCGCCTTGTCTGAGGAAGAAGAAAGGAGCGTTGTTGATGTTTTAATTGCCAGCGCAGAATACGGTTGCCCTATGACACATACCGAACTTCAAATGGTCATCAAATCCTACTTGGATAGTAAGGGAATTCAGCACAGCGTGTTTAAGAATAACTTTCCAGGAATCGATTGGGTAAGAAATTTTTTAAACCGGCACAAAGATAGGTTGTCCAAAAGAGTTTGCCAAAATATTAAAAGGAGAAGAGCCGAAAAGACAGAAGATGAAGTAATTGAATATTTTGAGAATTTGGAAAAAAGCTTGGAAGGCGTCAAGCCAGAACACATAATGAATTACGACGAAACGAACCTAAGCGACGACCCTGGTGTTAAAAAATGTATTTTTCCAAAAGGCACCAAATATCCCGAGCTAAATATGAATTCCACAAAGAGTGCCATATCCATTATGTTTTCAGGCACAGCTGCTGGGCAGATGATGCCTTTGTATGTCGTGTACAAGGCTGAGAGAATTTACGACCAATGGGTTGAAGGAGGACCAGCACAGACCATTTATAACCGCACAAAAACAGGGTGGTTTGATAGCGCAACTTTCTATGACTGGTTCAATAAAGTAGTGGTTCCATGGGCAAGAACTTCCCGGACCCCAAAGTTGTAGTAGGGGACAATTTGTCAGCACATTTAAATGTAGAGGTTTTAGGAATATGCCAAAGACATAACATTCGATTTGTATTTCTGCCGGCAAATGCAACACATCTATTGCAGCCATTGGATGTAAGCTTTTTCCATCCCCTTAAGACCACATGGAGAAAATTGTTGCGAGAAATTAAGATGAAACATCGTAATCAAAACTGTGTGGAAAAATCCAAATTTCCTGGGATGTTAGTTCAAGTTTTAAATGAAATGAAAGCCAACGTAAAAATAATCTTAAAGAGTGGATTTAGAGCGACAGGGATTTATCCTTTAAATCCGCAGGAAGTCCTGAAAAGGTTTCCCAATGCTAAATGTCAGAATAGAGTTGCAAGAGAAATAGATACTGCGTTGTTAAACTTTTTAAGGGCACAAAGAGCTCCTGAAGAAACTCAAAAACGAAAATCAAAAAAATTATTAAGTTAGCTCCTGGACGTTCTGTTACTGAAGATGACTTAGCAAAACCTTCGACAAGTCGGGATAATATTTATGACTTGGAAAGCTTTGAAGTCAGTGCCGAGGAGACTATAGAATCTGAGCAAAATCAGAATGAATTCGAATGAACTCAGACCGAAAAAAGTGGTAATGAAGGGTCCGAAGCAGGAATAATTGAGGATGAGCAGCTAGAAACAGAAGTTATAACTGAAGGTTGCTACGTTATTGTCGAGTTTAGAACCAAAAAAGCATCTATCATTACATCGGAGTAGTTTTAGATACACAAAACGAAAAGACTGATAATTACCTCATAAAATTTTTGAAAAAAACGAAGGGAGGGTTTATTTTTCCAGAAAAAGACGACATTTCAGAAGTTATGCCGTTAGACATAAAAATGAAATTAAAAGACCCAACAGTTGGTCGAAGGGGCTTTTACATTTTTGAGAAACTACCCACTTATGGATATAACTTTTCTTAGTGTTAAATAAGAACTGATTGAAATAAAAACTGTTATTTTCTATTTCTTTAAATGTGTTATAGTGCCTAAGGTACAAAGTATTTTGTAAGATTTAATTTTTTTATATTTTTATACTTTTTATAATTCATGTTTCTGTTAGTTTTGGGTCCTAATAAATATTTGGGGATCACTTTAGGTTTACCGTTTTGTAATAAAATACATAAAATTAATTATTATTGTTTTCTTTATAATTTTTTTCCATTAAAAAAAAAATCTGGTACATTTTTAAACTTTTTAAAAATATTTCGCTGGGCAATGTTAAGTATAGAACAACTTAACTTTGCTTCTAAACAGTTTTCTTAAGCTTGGGCAAAGTTAGACGAAATTCAAGGTAACTTTGCCCACCTAAATTCTATTTTTTAAGACCCTTTTAGGCCTTTAAAATAATTTTGGTTATGCAAAAATATGATCCAGGGTAATATCTACACTATACGATTTTCTATTGCTCGACAAAGGCTAAGACTAGAAAGTAGTGACAATTATCTGTTCAAAAGCGGGCAAAGTATCCCCGAAATACGTTATTTAAATTGGTATGACAGCTATATTGATCTTGTTTTAACCAGATCCATGAAAACCCGTTCAAAAAACGATCAGCCAACCTCTACCTGTCTTCATAAATTGATCGGTTCATTAACTCGACTTTAATCATGCTGACCCAGTCGGTTTAAACAAAAATGTCAAAATAAGCTGTTTTATTTTTTAGGTTTTAACAAAGACAATTTTCAATTATTTATATCGTGTTGATTACAGGAGAAAAAAATTTAGAAAACAATATTTTAATATTTATTGATTATGCTCAATCAACTCAAATATTGTTAAATTTTTTAAAAATACTTGCACGACAAATGACCCGAAACCAAGCAAAAAGGTTATGTTTTGCTTTGACACGAAGCCGATAATTAAATGTCAAATGGAACATACGTGTTTAAAAGATATCGAAAATTTCAGTAAATATTGAAAACAGCTGATTGTACTTACCCCAATCCGTCGGATAAATATTTAAAAATGTCTTAAGAATACATCAATCTTCAACTTTAAATCTGCAACTTATTCAGGGTGTTTCTAAACAAATTAAAAACATTTTAGGAGGTGATTCCTTGTTTAAAATAAAGAGTAGTCTAGTTTATAAAAATAGGGTGAAAAGTTAACCATTAGATATATCGCGGTTTAAAAATGGAAAAAAATTGGGTGTGCTCAATTCTACAAAAATATTGTTATTATAGAAATACATTTTTTAAAATATTATGTAAAATGTAACTATTTTTTTTTTTAATTTTTAAGATAAATAAAAGTAGTAAAAATAGACCACCAATATCGTTCTTGCTAACCAAATTTAAAAAGACACTTACCCTATGACCTTGAAAATATAAATTTAGATAGATTAATTTATTTAGAAACTTTTTATCTTTTGTATATTTTTGCTTAACTTACCAACACAAACCAAATTTCCCAAATTAAGTAAAATAAAAATTTTGATAATAAATATAAATAAAAGAGACTTAGGCATAACCAAAGTTGGTCTATATATAAGGTCACGACATTCGGCCATATTGCTTTGACGTGTTATGACGTCACATCTCCCATTTTTCGGCCATGTTGTGCAGTGCCGGAGATATACAATTTATTGTATAAGTAGAACAACCGTTTACACAACAGTTTTTAATTGTTATTAAGTTGTAAATGCCTTTACTTTAAATAAAAAACATTTAGAATTACATATTTCAACAAATATCACTTCCAAAACAATGCAAACTGAAATGCGCAAATTCTAGACGCCACTGGATTGATCTTTAGGTTTGATTTTTACCCAGTCTTGCCAACTTTTCTCCGTGGGGTACCCTTCCTTGCGTCCCCGACCTCGAACCGCCTAAAAGTTGAGGGTATGTCGCAACCTTATAAATATAAACTAACCTTGGGCATAACTAGGGGACCTAGGTATAACACATAATATATTACAAAAAATTTTCTTAGAATCTTAGGCTGAATCCAATTTTTTAATAATATAGGTTTAGATTTTTTTTTTAGTAAGCAAGTTAATTTGCACTTCTGGTTTAAGGCAGTCCCAGAGACGTAAAATATTTGCCATATAAAAAGATTAATATCACTTAAACCTAGTGCCGAGATTTAAAATATGTATCTTTAGTAGTTTTTCAAAATATTTTAAAGGAACATCTATCATGAATTACTCTACATATTTTTTAAATGAAACTTTTTTTAGTATAATTACCAACTGCAAAGACAACAGTGTATCTGACAACTCCAACGAAGATTTGATGAACACTTTGGAACGAAGAGACAAGGAAATAGCCGAAGAAAATTCTCTAGATGACAAATAAGTTTCTTTTCAATTAACTATTATATTTCAAAATAATTAAACTATTTGTGATCCTGAACGTTGTACTTAAGAATATAGTCCTTAAATTATTTTTATTTGTTAGAATACCTATATTAATGTTTTAAATGGCGTAATAAATTTTAAATTAACTAAAATCAATTATATATTATTGGTTTAATATGACATAATATAGCATAGCATTTATAAATTTTAAGTTTATAAGAAAACGTTTTGGAATTATATTAAACCAATAAATTAGAAATATTTACAAGAAAACTTTGTTATAAATGAATAATTGCCCGAGTTTGGTTAACAATTTAAAATATTTAATTTTTAAATAAAAAAAAGACTGATGTTGCCTATTTTACATCCAATATTTATTTAATCATTTGACACTTTAAAAAACTTTAGATATCTAAAAACTTATTTAAACAGAATGTTATAAAAAAAATATGTTAAGATATTGGCTCTGTAAACTTAAAAATATTGGAAACATTTTTTAATTTTACTTAAAAAGAAAATATTCTTTCAAGTGGTAAAACCATATAAAGGGTCATCCAATAAGAATGTCCTATCTTTAACTGCGAATTGTGTTCAAATTTTTTGCGATGCGATTAATGTTACCACATTTTGCATATGTTTACAGTAAGTTTTACCAAATTATCATGGAGATATACGTGATTCCAGGGCAAGTACAAATTGTAAAAAAAATGTTGTTAACATAAGTGTTTTATCTATCCAACGCGCATGGTAGTCAAATCGGTTAGCCACCAAGATTTTGTTATTTAACGCCCACTGACTTTTTTATGGGGGTACTTGAAAGCCAGGGTATAGGCCAATAAACCACTAACTAAGTATTTACAGAACAACATTAAAATGACTAAAAATTAAATTCAACTGGCTTTATGTGAAACTGTAATCGAAAAACTGGATATCTCGAATTCACTATACTCAACGAAGCCGTGGTAGCTATTTGCCAACATACTGTTTTATATTTAATGGTATATACTGTACTAACATAAAACATAAATAACATTTATTTTAGTTGTTTTATTACCATTTAAAAGTAAGACACTTCTATTGAATGACCCTTTACATAGTTATATTTAATTGTTTTCTGAAAATATAAATTTAAACAAAATATTATTTGACTTTTCTCTAGAAGAAAAAATATACTTAATAAATATTTTAAGAAAATTAGACATCTTTAATATTATAAAGAGCTCTTCTGCTCTTGCAACAATATAATAAAAATTAGAAGATTATTTGAAATTAAAAAAAAATAGATTTGTGTCACATAGTCGTAAAAAAGCAAGATAATTTATACGTTGTGATAAGAGGTGCCCCATTCTGGATGCTTATCCTTAGAAAATAGTTTTTTGTCTTGTTACTATACATCTAATGTACAGTTTTATAATATATGGTTACCATCACCCAGTGGCGAATTTACATATTTGCCGCCCGTAGGCGATTAATTTTTGCTGCCCCTAAAATTTTGGTTAGGTAAAAAATTTGAAAAGCAAAAAAAGCCCCCTTTTTCCAAACACATTTTTTTTAAATTAGAATTGGTTTTTTTTCAATCAAACATTTTTGAGGAGCAAAAAAAGGCCTTACTTCCACTTTCCTACTCCTACAATGTTTCTAAATAGAACTAAATCTACCGCCCCTAAAAATTTGCCGCCTCAAGCTCCAGCCTACTCAGCCTGCTGGTAAATTCAACATTGCCATTACTGTTGGGTTAATTATTTTGACAATACATGCAATACAACAAAGGATCTTAATGTCGCTGCTGCAACCTCCTCCGCAAATAGGCTTACCCGCATTTGAAACGAACTTGTAGACGAGCGAAGCTGTAGTAAAAGATCTTTTTTAATTTTAATATATTACTTGGTAAAAAAAATCGGAAAACCGACACCTGTATGGATCGCGACGACCGTTTATTCGCATTAAGGTTGAACCACACATAACTGCACCGAGTCCGATTTCACGATAATAGAGGAAAGTGGGGCAAATAATTCAGAAAAATTCAAAACCACTTTTTATACCCTTAAAAATATACAAAGCATTTCTGTCAAGCCAAGTCTATTGTATTATGTATGTATACCTCTTTGTTTAAATAAAACAGATTTTTCAACTTATCTCTGTTCTCTTTTATTCCAAACTTTAAGTGTGGTATAGGTAATGGCCACAAATACCCGCACTGATGTCCCACAAGACCCACATCGTAGCACGACCGTGTCTCGTACGGTCTGAAACATGCCGAGAAAATAAAATCAATCGTGGATCGGATAGCGCTGATGTTTCCCGAACCAAGCTTTGAGTTTACGGGCGTCACCTTTTATTTCAGTTTATTACGTATACAAATTTAAAGTTAGTGGTTAAAGGTTAGTTGTAAACAAACAATACAGAAAAAACTAATTTAACAAGTAATAGAAAGTGTAAAATTAATTTTATTTTTACATCTTGTGAATAATTTGTAAGTAAAGCTTACGAATACATTGTTATTTTTTGTTTTATAAATTAATATTTTGAGAAATCAAATAAACTAATGTTTATTTACTTGTTAAAATGCAGTTGCGGGCTATGTGGTCGGGCACGAAGCGGTGATTTTAAGCCTACGGCATTTGATTACAACGATACATTGCAAAATCGAGACACAGCCATGCTACGGTGGAGGACTCGGTGTAGGTATATATGGCCAAACCTTAAAACTGTGTTACCTTATTTATAAAGATTTAAATTATAATCAGGTGTAACGTAAACATTTTTGCACCGCTTCCCCCTACATTTCACCAGGGAAACGACGGGCACGGGCTCGTTGTGGATATGTGAGGCCCGACCTTTACGCGCAACCGTCCAAACGTGCGAGTCTTGTTGTGTTGCATGTTGCATTCCAGGTTGCATTACACCGGTCTGTATGCGGCTTTAAAAAAGGAAATCCAGCCCTAACAAATACACTCCAGTCTATCCAATAAATCAAAATCCAACATCTTATTTTACTTATTTCTTTTAAAGTAATCTTATTTTTTATTATATTATTGATGGAACAAAAGTTTATTTTTTCTATAATATGACGGAATAAAAGCCAAATATTATTTTATTTAAAGGTAAACAACGTATCCAAGATAAGGATGGTCATCTTAAAAATGGTAAGAGATACGGGTCAAGGTTCTATGTTCCTAAGATTATGCTGTTTAAACCGTTTTAAAATTACGAATATTTACCGGAAAAACCAAAGAATTAAAAATGTGTGTTATTTTTTTCTGGTCCTATTTCAAATCCCATTTTAAAATAAATTGCCTTTTTATTTTTTAAATATGTTTTTGATATTGTAATAATAAATTTAGGTGAATATAAAAATTTTAAAAAATGTTTTTTTGTTTTTTTTTTTATCTTATTAAATAGTACAATAAGTTTAAAATATTTCCCAAAATTTTAAATTGATTCGATTAAAATTTTTAGAGATAGACCCTTCAGAAGTTTCGCCTATCAACCAAGTCCCTGCAACATTTAAAACTTTAAACGCGTTACTCAAAACTCAATATTTTAACTCGGTGGACACGTTATGAAGCGATTTTGTTTAAATTTTGCACACAGCTTTAAAAAAACGTTATCAAATGACTGAAAAAGAATTTTTTCTACCATTACAGCTAAATTTTTCGAGCCAGTATATGGCGAAAATTTGACCAAAATTGCGTTTTTTGTTAAAAAGCTGTCAAAATTCTTTTTCCGATCCAGTCACGAGATTTATCCATTTATTTACAAAATATTTTTTTGTTTGATTTTGGATGAACCAATAATGAGTTGTGCTGTTTACGGCAATAACATTTTTTTTTATACATCAAGGAAGATAAAGTCCCAACGGCTAAATTTTCGGAATTTTTAAATAAAAATTTTACATACCGTTTAAATATGTACTTTAATATGCATGAAATGAAAACTAAACGTCGCATTTTAAATGAAATACCACCCATTAAAAAGATCAAAAAAATTTGCAACGCAAAAGTGAAATTTCTTTTAAAATCTGATTTTAAATAAAACCAGGAAAAAATAAAACAAATTTTTAATTTTTTGTTTTTTTTTCGGATACCTTAAACTTTAATAAAAAGCATATTATTAGGCTAATAAAACCTTAACCTTGTTCTTATTTTACCAAATATGTATTCCTTACCATTTCCAAGATGTCCATACCGGCCCTTTTTATCTTGGACACGTTGTTTGAAAAAAAACTCTGTTTCAAAATGTTTACTATCAATTATAATTAACTTACTACATAATATACAAGGTGGTTTGCTTTATTTGCTGTATTCCTTTTATGCTCTAGAAACGCCCGGAAGGATACCATAGGTGTTCCTTCTACAGTTTTTGACATTTTTTATGTTGTAGAACCGTTCTTGACACTATTGACAGTTCAGAGAACGGTTCTACAAGTTAAAAGGAATACACTAATTAACATGGGATTAAAAGTCATTTGTCATGTCAATATGGAGATATCGAGGTATAAAAACAAAAAAATAAGGTTTTTATTTTTCTTAATCTCAAAAACGAAAAGCGCTTAATGAAATTCTAGTTCTTCTAAATTTTAAAGATAGACTTAGCTTATGACCCAGATACATATAAATTTGAATAGCCTAATTTGTATAAAAACATAATTATTTATTTTATTTTATTTTTATTTAACCACCCATTTAAAAAAATTATAACGAGTCAGGACCAGGAATTTTATTTAATAAAAAAATCCGTGTATCTCTTGCCACTTATAAGGGCTTTTTATTTGGCATTTCTTGGTATTTTATTAATTTTTTTATACATCCAACTCTTTTGTGTACAGGTACCGTATTCTTAAATCATGATCGTGACTTTTGATTCCAGTTTAGGTTTCTATATCCGCATATAACATGTTTATTTTTGTTTTTGGATAAATTTAAGTTATTTAAACGAAATATAAATTTATTTCGGACACTAACCTAGAATAATAATGTACACTTTTTACAAAAATTAATATAATATTTCCTTTAAATAATACAGCCTAAAGGGCGTTAAACGTTTTTGAAAAAAAATCAAAGCGCTCTATATAGTATCCTGTTAAACGGAAGTAATAACATTTTTGAGATAAAATCATATCCTTACTTATTCCTGATATTTTCTTTACTAAATTAAAGGGTTTTTTAACAGCCAATGTTAAAATTTTAAATATTTTCGGAATATTAAAAAAAACTTAGTCAACCTATATGGCTCACTCTATATATTTTTTGTAATATGTTCGTAAATATCAAGTATATAAGCATCAGTTTTTTTGTAAATAAGGAAAAAAACTCGACATTGCTTGGTTTGCTTCCATAATAAAAATAACATTGGTCGGTTTTGCAAACAACCCTTCAATTTTGTTGATGCGTCAATTATTAAAGGAAATATATGCATTTAGAAAAACCCGAGGTTATGCGATAATTTTTTGGGAAGTATATCAATTTTAGGTAAAGCTTTTGGCAAACAGCGAGCAGGACGGGGCGTTAGCGTGACATAAGCGCGTCATTGTCATATAAAAACACGACCGTAACACGCCAGGCGGGACAGCGACGATACGCGCGTGTTTGACTGTTGGGCAATAATTTAATGTATTACAACGTGCGTCAATGCATCTACGCCGCGACCGCTCGCTGTTTTTTGCAAGCTTAAGTAAATGTAGGTTTTATTTAGGGTATTTACTATTGTATACTTTAGTCCACTACCAAATGAAAAGAAATTCTTCCACAGCTAATTTTTTTTTGTATTTGTATCTTTTTAATACGGGAAAATAAGTATAAAAAATTGTTCTTATCTTCAGTTTTGCCTTTGTTAATTAAGCTTGGGCAGAGTTGTAGAATATACTTATCAATAAAGTAACATGCGTTTCTTTCTATACAGCAGTAGCTAAGTCAAAAGTTTCACAGACAATACGTGAAAAGAGACGGTCTAACACACGGAGAAAACCAACAGGTAGAGAATAAACAAATAGTTCCGACATTTAAACAAGGCGACACACCGCACAGTTCGTCAATATGTGAAAAAAAAATGCCAAATTAATATTTTTGTTAAATGTATAATAATATTACAGCATTTCTTTCTGTATTAGCAGATAATTGTACCCCACTCAATTATTATTAAGGAAGCGTCCATAAATTACATAAGGCGTTTTTCTTTCCTAATTATTTGACCCCACATCCCCTCTGGTTAGATTTCGTAAGATTTGGTTTAATCACCTCTCCATATCTCACGTGAGATTGTGAGATTTTTGAAAATAAATAAATATTTAGCAACTAGTGGAATTAACATGTTTATATAATGTTTTAGAACTTTATTCCCGGAGAGGGAAAGAAAGGGTGATAGCAAGCCGCAATTTCTGAAAATTAAAATTGATTTTTAGGTCCTAAGCAATTTTAAAGAGCTATGAAACACTATGAATGCTTTAATGTACACATACAGTATGTCTACGTAAGTTGGCGTCATATGGAACTTTTTTATTATTAATTTTACAAAAAAAATGTATTTTTTATACAAAGTTCTGCGTGGTTCAAAATCTAAAATAAAATCATTAGATATCAAATTGTGTCAGTCATCTACGAGGTTTGGCAAAAATTGTAATTCTTGCTTAAGAGTAAAGTACCTGTATTTTTGCGAATATCGCAAATTGTTATGAAGAAAAGATGTTTTGAATTATATAAAAATTACTTCTTAATGTGTTCATTTCCAAGAAAACAAATATTTTGAAAGCTTTTTGTGCGACAATCGAGAAAATTTAAGTTTGTACATTAGTGCATTGTACATTCTTCTTGTTTCAACAACAAATTTAAAAAGTTTATTTTAAAGCGTCGTTTGACATTTATAATAATAAAATGTAGTGCACAAATGTCCAAATCTAAATTTTCACCGTTATCCCAGAATTTTTTTGTAAATAAACAAAATTGCATATATAGAAGTAATTTTTGATTCTAAACATCTTTTCTTTTAAGCAAAAATTAAATTTTTGGTCAAACCTCGTGGACGACTAATTAATTCAATTTGATATTTGATGGTTGCTTTTAGGTTTGAGGAATAACTTTTCTTCGTAAAATCAATAATAAAAAAGTTTTCCATATGACGCCAACTTACGTAGACACCTGTACACCTAAATGCTACCTTTTCGTGGGGGACGTGCTAAAATTTTTCTATGAATAAGTTCATGCATAGTATAGAAAGTTTTAAAAAGAAATTGACAGGCGATTTCGATGTGCACAAGTAGTATACCTGCCAATCGAACCCAAAGGTGTGTTAACCGGGTTCCCGCGAGAATACTATCAAGCCTGATATTTTCTTAAGAAGTATTTTACAATTTTTTTAATTTTTTCGCATGTTTTGTTGGATAGGATAAAAGTTTTTGATAATTCAGATATTATGTAGCATATCCGGTTTAACCGAAAGTGCTCCCAACTTTGGAATTTTAAGTGGAACACCCTATATATTTTTATAAAAATCAATTCTACAAGCAATTTCAAGATGACACATGTACTACTTGTTATACCTATCTTAATTAGTTTTTGACAAAATGGCGTTCGAAAATGTCATATTATAACTGCCATTTTTAACGATTTGTTAATAAACAAATAATTCCAAAAAAGGACTGATGCGATTTTTTACATACTTTTAATGAACCTTATACCTTTTTACCGTAAAAATAAAATTTCCCGTTTTACCGGAAGTGCCACAGAAATTGACGTTCGGCAATAGAACTTCAATAATTCAAATGGAAACCACTTTCTTAAGCCTTTAAATTAAAACTAACACTTATTTATTAACCTTTTTTGTTAATTATACCCTATCTCTAAACCAAATAGTTTTTAAGTTATTAATATATATATAATGGTGAAACGTTAAAAAATATATTTTCTTCGCCATTTTTAAGGAAGCCTAGCGTTTAACTGTAATTATCTTAAAAACTATGAAGTTTAGGAATAGGGAATAATTAACAAAAAGGTTAATAAATAAGTGTTAAGTTTAACTTTAAGGCTTAAGATAGTGGTTTTCATTTGAATTATTGAAGTTCTTTATTGCCGAACGTCAATTTCTGTGGCACTTCCGGTAAAACCAGAAATTGTATTTTTACGGTGAAAGGATATAAGGTTTATTAAATATATGTATACCCCTTTTGGCATCATTTATTTGTTTTAAAATTGATAAAAATGGCGGTTGACATGACATTTTTAAACGCCATTTTGTCAAAAACTAATGAGTAGGGTAGGGCGGGGCTAGTTGAGCATAGAGGTAAGTTGGGCAATCAAAATATCTTAAAAACTATCGACCGCACGCGAAAGCATCAAATAGCGTAAAGAAGGGGTTGCGCGAGGGAAACTCATTGTGCGACCACTAGTGGTGACGCGGCGATCGAGAAAAGTATCCGTGCGCATTGTTTATTTTGTGTTTAAAAAGTTAAATAATTGCAAGTCGGAAAATTTTATCTGTGATAGTTAAATGTATTCCGTTCTTAATCAGGTAAGTGTTAATCTTAAGTAAATTTATTGCAGTTTTATTATGTGTAAAGATTTTGGATATAATTCTAACCGGATTTTTAATAAATTCACTTTTCCTTTGAAGTTTCAGGTTGGGGTTAGTTGAGCTACAGTTGCCCACACGGTTTTAAGTATAAAATGTTTTTTTTTATTATTTTTAGTATACGGACTTATAACAGTAAGAGTACCAGAGTCCCCTCAAGATTTAAAAGAAGCTGCAACCCGAACTTTGTACAAGCAACAAAGAAAACGAGCTGACCTATCTAACTTATAAATTTTCTCTGGAAATAGTTCGACCATACCCAAAGGCTGGTCCAAGAAAAGCCAAATCAAACAGAAGATAAAGAAAAGCTGCAATTTTCACAAATACAGAAGGCATTACAAGAGAAGCAAAATAAAACTGCTAAAAAACTTTTAAAAACGAAGATGAGTCAATGGAAATTTAAAATTTTTAAATAAAATTTTCTAACAAAAACATTTTTAAATAAAAATATAGAAAAAAGTTATAATTTTAAAAATTTAAATAAAATTTACAAACTAAAATTAAAAAATAATTGTAAGGCATTTCTTGCTAGATATTCTATGCTAAATCCAATAGCTAAGCTAGGTATGTTGCTGTTTTATTAATGATAATTGTTGTTTTGACTCTATAAGATTATAAATACGTATATAAACAGCAAATTGTTAAAATGTATTTTTTTTGTAAACGTTTCTAACATTCAAGCCATGATTTGACTATACTTTCTAAGTGCTCCACTAGCCCCATACCCTTGCTCAACTTACCTCACCTATGGGGTACGTTGGGCATACTTGACTTATCTACAATAAAATAGATGTAGCTCCTAAATTCGACTTATTAGAAAGAAATTACTTTGGACACTATTGCTAAGGGATAAATTGCGAATCCATCAGTATGCATTATGAGCCCCTAAAACTTATTTTTGAGAAGCTATAACTGATGAAGTGAAAAATTGCTCAACTAGCCCCGCCCTACCCTATTCGTATAACATGTGGTGCATGTATTTTCTTGGAATTGCCTGTAGAATTTATTTTTAGAAAAATATATAGTGTGGTTTATCCTATCCAACCAAACATCCAACCAAAATATAAAAATTGTAAAACACTTTTAGAAAAATAACAGGCTTGATAGTAATCTCGTGGGAACCAGGTTAACACACCTTTCGCAAGGGCGGTCATAGGGAGTGGGGCATGAGGGCCATGGCCCCCCTTGGATGCTACATCCTTTCTATTTCATTGTATTTCATACATATGTAATGGCAAATATGGGCATTTTGGGCATTTATTGATAATATGCCCCCCCTCAGAAAGTCGATATGACCGCCCCTGACCTTTCGATTCGCCTAGCAGCTACTTGTGCACATCGAAATCGCCTGTCAATTTTTTTTTCACCTTACATTTTTTAAATGAACAGGGTGATGATGTGTACGTCTAATGCCTGCCAGGTGATGATTTTCGTACTTAGCATGCTATGACTTATCACTATACAAATTTCCAGCTTTACAGGTCTAACGTTACTTGAAGGGTTTACTAGCTCTACTACCATCAATCCACAAGTGGATGATTTACGTGATACGGGGTTTAAAAAATATTTCTGCTTTTGCTTTTTTGATAAATATTTTTGGTAATAAGCGGTGCCACAATATTTAAGTAGGGGGCTGGGGAGGAAATTTAATAGTTAAGAAGTTGAAATCTGCTATCTTATTTTATTGTAAACTCTAGAGGGTGCCACCTGCAGTGTCTTGCACAAGTTAATAACAAAATAACTTTTTTTGAGCTACTTTGTATTTTAATTTTAAAATTAGATTAATATTTTTGGTCACATTTTACGTAAAAACGGTTAATGTGGTAAAAGTTGATATAAGCAGCCGTGTTTAAAATACCTAGATTTTAAAAAATCACTTCCTGTATGGTCAACTATAAGCTATACAGGATGTTTTGAAGTATATTGCTAATTTAAGAATTTAAATCCTTAGGTAATTTTGAAATAAAAGCTTTAAATAAACCTACATCCTTAATGTCTTTACTTTTTAGAGACAAGGTGACAAAAGTATTTTAAAAAAATAGTATTTTCTTACCACTCTGTATCTTAAGAGTTAAGGCATTTTTGAGATAGGTATATTGAAACTGCATCTTATTACGTGGATACCAATTCTCAAAACCACAAAAATAGCACCACGGCACCGTCCAGAATATCACTGGACGGTGACCACAGCAGGAACAACAACTGCGCAACGACCAACCGGAAAAGGCCCCGCCCACCCAAGCTACCTATAAACACTCGCTGCGTCCGCGCCGGGACACGGTAGTAGGCAAGTAGTCTACTAGGATCTTTCTGAGGATGCCAACCAAGATCGTTTGACTAGGTAAGGTTGCCTCGTAAGCCTTACAACATGGCGGACCATACGTCAAATATGTATTTTGCTCATTATTTAATGAAGTTTTTAACAGTATAGTTTGTGTTTTTTGTCAATATTAAAGAAATACTTTTAAATACTGTTAATTCCAGTTGTTACCGTAACTTCTTTATATCCCATTAATAAATTATTTAACAATGATTATTTTAGCTGATTTTTAAATATTGTATATCGCGCTCTTTCGCCTTCATGACATTATCCGTCTAGACATCCTTGTTTGCTATGTAGGAACCAGCAGTGCTGTACATATGTGACGTAATGAGGCAACCTTACCTAGTTAAACGATCTTGGATGCCAACCACTCGCGCTGGCGAAACGTCACGGAAACCAAAGTCGGTCTATTATGGATGGTGGAGGGGAGGATAACCATCTGAATGTTTTAAAAAGTGTCCGTCGAAAAGAGCAACTTAAGGTGGCACCACAGTAGCCAGAGGAGATTTTTTAACCAATGAGCATGAATTATTAGAGTGAGATACTAAATGAAAAAGGACAGATAGATACAAATAAAAAGGAAAGAAATACCAAAATCCCTCCACTGGCTACTGTGGCGCCATCCCAATTTGCTACATTCTGATGGCCACTTTTTCAACTTGTTCGCCATAAAAGATGGTTATCCTCCCCTCCACCATCCATACGGTCTATATAGGGTCGCGACATTCGGCCATATTGCTTTAACGTGTGATGACGTCACATCTCCCATTTTTCGGCCATATTGTTCAGTGCCGGAGATATACAGTTTATTGTATTATTAGAACAACAACAACAACAGTTTTTAATTATTATTAAGTTTTAAATTCTTTTACTTTAAATACAAAACATTTTAAATTATATCTTTTAACAAATATCACTTCCAAAACAATGCAAAATGAAATGCGCAAATTCTAGATGCCACTGGATTGATCATCAGCTTTGATTTTACCCAGTCTTGCCAACTTTTTTCCATGAAGTGCCCTTCCTTGCGTCCCCGACCTTGAACCGCCTAAAAGTTGAGGATATGTCGCAACTTTATAAATATAAACTAACCTTGAAGGAAACAAAATCTACAACGACGGCCGAATAGCCCAAAAAAAACCTAAGCTTAGCAGGAGATGGCCGCGAAAGCCTCACACAGTAGGTATATATTTTGTTATTGTTTTGCCCTAAAAGCATTTTGATTAGGTTTTCTTAATACGTTATATTTTATGTAAAAAACAACCTTCTCTTTTTGTATACAGGTAAGTAAAAGATGGCCATGAAAAACAAACACAAGCGAAATTTAACCCTTTTAGCTAAAAGCTGGCATTTGTTTCCATGGTTATCTTTAATTCACTAAAATTTAAAAAATAATGGTTTTGTTACATTAGATATTAACGTTTTAATAAACCTGATATAAAAGTTTCTAGGGCAAAATATTAACAAATTAAATCAACTTTTACCACGTATACATTTTTATGTAAAATATGTTAAAGAATCAAAATTTAAATTTTATTGTTACATGCAGAGTGGCTGAAAAAATTTATTTCGTTTTTATGTTATGCAAGATACCGCAGGTGGCGCCCTTAAGAGTTTACAACGAAATTAATAGAAGATTTTCACTTTTTACCTTTTAAAGCTCCCCCAAGGCCGAATACTGTGACGATTTATCCATTATTAAGAAATTTATTTATAAAAAACCAGAATAAAATTTTCACACCCTCTTTTTCCAAAATCATTTACTTTTGGACTAAGGTAAGTTTAGTTAGATTGTTATATTTTATTAAGCTTTAGGAATTAGTAGTAACTTATACACAGAAATAAAAGACAAAGGGACAATTGTTAAAAAAAAATATGAAAACACTATACTTGTACACTATACCATAAATCTACATCTGCCGCCATTTTCTATTGTTCGGTGACAGTTAATTGGCTTTGAATATAGTTTGTCGTAACCCACGTCAAACAATGGGCTGTGTATGGGTGCTATGTTTATAACAATTTTATATTTTGAATTATGGCCACATGCCACTTTGCACAGGGCCGTATTACCTGTTTGAGGCGTCCTAGGCTAGAATTCCCGAAGCGCCTATTTTTTTCTACCAAAAAAATTTTGAAGAGCAAAAAAATTTTGAAGAACAAAAAAAAGGTCTTCTTCTCCGTAACACCTATTTTGTTGAGTACCAGGCGCCTTACTTCACCACCCGAAATAAAATTTGATAAAAAAAGGTCATTCCCTTCTTTTCGCGCCTATTTGCCTATTTCATCCCAAAGCACATTATTCACAGAGAGTCACCAAAAATCACCACTCAACCTAAACTTTTTAAAAACTCCCTGTCTAGCCCCTATTACTCCCCTGTCTGGCGCCTATTTTTTCATGGCGCCCTAGGCTGTAGCCTAGTCAGTCTAATGGTTAATACGGCCCTGACTTTGCAATAAAACTAAAAGATATTTGGTGAATATTATAAATATGTTTGTAAAAAAGGATTTAATGCTACTTTATTTACATAACCAATATTTTAATTGAAGTCAAATAGGCTACAATAAAAACTTTAGTAAAAACCCGGGATACATTCATATACTTAAATACTTACAAATTAAAGGTATTTTACTTTCTAACTCACCTGTAAAGGCCAAAAAATAGTTGCACATAGCACAGTGTCTTCTGTTGGAGCGAATGTCGTTCCTCTATGTATGGCTACAATCCATTTTTTACTTTAGGAAAAGTTACTTGTTTACACATAGACCACCATCCTTTAAATAGGGGAAGTCCGGGCAAAGTGAATACCTTAAGATGTTTGATACTTTTATTAAAAAGGTATAAGAGATTGAAAAAAAATATTAGGTTTTTTAGCAGTCTTTCTTGAAACTTTTATTAATTCTACCTTTAGTTTCTTAGTGATAGTCTTAACTTTATTTTTCTCAAACTTTTGCCTTTGTTCTTCTTTGATAGGTGTACTGGGTAAAATTTCAGATTTCCAATTTTCTTTTACGAGTTGTCATTGGTTTATTAGGGTTTTGTATTGGTCTTAATATTACGGGACTGTAATGACTATTTCAACAACCTGGTTTTGGAGACTCGTAACGGACATTATTATTGTGAGTATTTTCTGAGGTCTTAGGTAAAAGTGCATTTTTTGATGAATTTATGGTAGAAGAACTTGCGGCATTTTGCTTCAAAACAGAAAACACTCTATTAGGCTCAGTTTTCATCCATTCATTCGTTGCTAGATCCATTAGAAGATCAGAGCAAACATCACCTTGAACACTGAGAGAAATTTCTAGCAACCATAATTAAAGTTTTAATAATCATAACTAAGTTATCTCAGTTAAATAGGGGACAGATAAGACCAGTTAATGTCATAATTAAAGTTAACTTTCTACTTCCAAATTAGTTACTATAACTAAGTCGGCTTAATAACCGAAAAATATCTGATATGTTAGCGACCATTATTTGGCATTGGTAATGTGGTTATTAAAGTCGTCTAGTTACCGCTGTTAGTCCATGACATTATGGTAATTAAGTCATTTACTTTTACTGCTCAATGGACTTAGTTGTGACTGATATTCAATCTTATTATCAGTATTACTATATCAACATTATGATCAATATTGTAATGTTAATGGACTTAACTAAAGAGCTTTTGTATGGTTATAATTTTTAGGACTTAGGGTAATACCTAAGCTTTAATTAAAGTAGCAAAAAATGTAGCTTGCTGGAATATACAGGGTGTCCGGAAAGGTGAAGTCAAAAATGATAGGGGTGGTAGAGTGAGCCAAAATAATGTTAGGACTTCATATAAAAAGAAGTTCTATCGCGCTTGCTTAGGGAGTTATTGAGGTTTAAAGTTAGAATATAAAAAATAGTATTTCATTAATAACTTTTGAACGAGTTGCCACAATAATAATGATATTTAGGCATTTAAATTAACTCGTACCAATGCTTTTTACATAGGCAAATGATGCGCCTTAAGTCATAATTATACAGGGTGAGACGAATTTTTTCGTTTATTTAATGCATTTCTTACAGAGGTAAAAAATTACATTTTGGTTTGACCGTATAATTTCTCTAGCAGTTTTGTACAAAAAGGTATACTTTAGTTAAATTGATTGGTTTATCATATAAACGCATTTTAAATCCCGACATACCCCCATTTTGTATGTAATAAATAATCAATTTTTTGAGAAAATTATTAAAATATGGTAAAATTTTTAAAAAACAGTATTTTTTGTGTTATAAAGTTTCAAAGGCCTTTAAACACCATTTTTAACCACATTTTAATATTTTCCTCAAAAAATGGATTTTTTTTGTTATATACAAAATAGGGGTATGTCTGGTTTTTAAAATGCGATTTTATGAAGAATGGTCCAAGATATCGATTTACATAAGGTATACCTTTTTGTACAAAAATGATGAAGGAATTAAACGGTCAAACCAAAATGTCAAATTTTTAATCTCTGTAAAATATGCATATAATAAACGAAAAAAATTCGTCTTACCCTGTATAATTATGAATTGCTGCGCTATCATTTGCCTCTGGAAAAAACACTGGTATGAGTTTATTTAAATGCCCAAATATAATTATTATTGGGGCAACTGTTTAAAAGTTATAAATGAAATACATTTTTTTTATTCTAACTTTAAACGTCAAAAATTCCCTAAGAAAGCGCGATAGAACTTTTTTTTATATGAAGTACTAACATTATTTTGGCTCACTCTATCACTTCTACCATTTTTGACCTTACCTTTCGAGACACCCTGTATAAGCCTTAGTTATTGTAGTATATGGGCTTTAGTTGCTTCAGCAAATAAGCTCTAGTTCCTGTAGCAAATTAAATTTATAAAATATATATGGTCAAGGGAGTATATGGAGAAGTATTAGGAATTTAAATCTATAAATTTGTATGTATAGGTATGTATTACGAGATAAGTGTGATAAGTGGATGAGGTAGGTTTTTTTGGCTTATTATTTTTACCAACGCCATTTGACTGATAAACGAGTAAAAAATATATATTTTTAAAAACCAAAACCAACCAAACAGTAATACCTTGATTTCAGAAAGACAACTTTAATAGTTCTCGAAAGATCAATCTAATATCATTATTAAAAAAATAGCTATGGTACCTAAAAATAAAAGAATGGTTATTAACGAAGCAACTGAAAGGTAGTTTAATTAACTGTTTTCTTTCAGTGAATAGTTATATTTTCTGGCGTTTTATTACAATCTTAAGAAACTACAACTGATGCAACGGACACTTGAGTTTAAGGGTCAGTGAATTCTCTAGTTGTAGGTCGAATTTTTTCTGGAGTGTTAAAGTGTGGAGTTATTGCTAGTATAGGACTAACTGTTGAATTCGATTTTTGTTAAAGTAAAGGGGTTGAAGAGGCTTCTGCAGTAGAATCAGGAATATCTATTGTCTCTATTGAATCTATTCCCCTTTGTGTCAGTATGGCTACTGCAGTTTTCAAAAAGGCTAGTGATAACAGTCTGGCCACGTCGCACTGATTTACAATGTGCCCAGGATAAGCCTTTTGAAACATGTTGACCTCTCTTTCAAAATATGTTTTTAGTGGGCCATAAACTGCCACATCCATTGGTTGCATTGTATGAGCTGTATGCGGGGCAAATGAGAAAATGATTACGTGATTTTTACTTGCATATTCCAAAGCAGTAAAATATTTGTGGCTCTCATGATTGTCCATGAGTAAAAGTACCTTTTGTCAGCTCTAGGTCTTACATGTTGTTGTACAAAAAATGCAAGAAATACCTCACCTGAAGTCCAACCATTGGGCGTTCAAGTACCTGGAGTCCCGGAAGGTGCACCGTCAAAAAGTCCGGATTCCATTTTCATTCTGGCAAAAATGAGAAAAGGTGGTAGAAATGAACCACCTGCGTTACAACAACCGATAACTGTCGGTAATTGACCACGCTCTGCACTGACAATTTCAGTACAAATCTTGGTCGAACGCCACTTGTATTTTTTTTTTAACTTTTACAGCAAAATGTGTAATGTAATGGTCAAAACAAATCTTAAAAAATTTGTGGAAATATCTGCATTGGTAAGAAGGTACAAAAAAGGACATTTTTTGTTCGTAAAACTTCAACACCCTTTATATCGGAGAGAAAGCATTTTCGAACAAAGTTTTATTTCAAAAATAGTCTTTGTTTCTATTTTTCTACAGTGTAAAAAGGAAAATACCAACCTAAAAATAACCCTGTATTTAAAATAGAATGGTTTAAAATGCGCCTTTTGGTTTTTAAAAATAACAGAAAATAGAAACGTAAAAAAATTGGTTTTGGAACTGTTAATATTTCTTGACACAAAGAAAACAATCTTATAAAGATTACTTTTTTGCCTATTAAGTTTTTTTATAGTAAACACAGTAGTTACAAATGAAAATAGTGAACGTTCTAGGAAAAAAAACAGAAAATATAATAAGTTTTTTTCTTGTCAAGATGGCGAAGTAGCTAGTAATGCAAACGCTATACAGTGCTTGTCGTGACGTCACTGCCTTTTCATATTAGCGAAAGAAGGAAGACGGGCCACGGACCAACGCTATCGAACTGTATGGAGTCAAATAAAATCTTTTATACGCAGAGAACGGGGAAAGTCGGCAAACTCAAAGGCTTCGCATAATTTTTTATCTCTCTGTCCGTCAAAACCGGCTTAGTGTGTAATAATATCCACAATAATAACAATCAACGAATGGAGTATTGCGCTTTATAAAATTTACCTATATTTTGAATTTCACAACTATTTAAACATAAAACAACAAAAAAAACTGCTTATTACCTTCAAAAATACGAAAAGGCGTAATTACCCATATAACATTTTTTGCCGGCGTTGTACATTTAATTTACTGGCATTGCCAACACTCTTTAATGGCAAGGCATTGGCAAAAAGGTATCAAAAAGACGCGAAAGTGGGCAATTGGCCGTTATTAGGCCACGTGTTGCAGATAAAGTGATGGCATCCGTCATTAAAAAAATGCGTTTAAGATGATGGCATCCATCATTAATAAGTTATTGGCAAAAAGTTAACAAAAAGGCACGAAAGTGGGCAAATGCAGATACTCCCAAGCAGCAAGCTGACGTCATATTGACGAAAATTGTCGCATATACTTTTTTAAAAGCTAAAATGATGCGATATTTTATTTGAAAATTAAAATAGGAAAAAACTCCTTACTGCATGCAATTTCCTTGCAATGCAAAGTACCATCTCTCGGAACACTGTCCAACTTGGAGATGCAGATTTTTACACTAGCCGAAGATATTTCTTTCAAAGCTAAGTGAGATCACCCACCGCAGACTGCTTTCGAATTATTTTTGTCTAATGGGTTTAGACGATAAAAAGCGAAGATATTGTAGAAACGTAGTAGTTTATTGTCCATTACGCCATCTATCGGTATGTCAAAAAAACTATTAAATATATATAATATTTTTATAGAAAACGTCTTTAAAACTTTTAATAAAGTTTTAAACAAAATGTTTACAGCTCCTAACAGTCTACTTGAATATCTTGCCTTCTCGACTAGCCATCACCAATTAATCACACAACACACACTTATTAGGTAATGAATACATTTAATTATGTCTTTTAAAAAACTCTTTTCTTTAAAAAAGACCATCATTTTATTTTTATTCGCTCCAAAATACATAATAAACATTTTGTTTGACCTAATTTTTAATTTGCATGATTTTTAACAATAAAATGTTATGAAAAGGCCATTTCCTTTAAATTATGTAAAAAAACATAAAATAATGTTGTTTAGCTGCCATTATAAATAAAACAGATCAAAAAAATTGCTTTAATGTTAGTTAAATACCAATGTTAATAATATGGTTTAAAAAGTATGAATATGCGTTGAAGGTTTGCCTTCAAAAATCCAATATTTATTTGACTGCAACAAAAACGCGTGTTTTATTTAATCAGAATTGGTATGCCGCCATTTTTGCATGCTTGCCGGCAATTCGCCTGCATGTAATATTTATTGGCAATTAAGTGTTTATTTAGGGTTGAGTTTTTAATGCGTATAAGATGTTGGCATAATATTGCTACCAATTGCCAATGCTTTACCATCAATGCCAATATGAAAAATGTACATTGCCGGCAAATAGTGTTTGCTGGGTATGTAACTTTACATACTTATTTAGGGCCTAGACTTACCGTAAACTTAAAATTTACCACTCAAGATATCCGAGGAAAACGACAGACTTAAGAAAATCGCCGAAACACGTTAAGGTATTTATTGAGGAGGAACCCTTAACCATCAGGATCACCACCCCAAAATTCTTAAATGAGAAGGGGGTCGAGTAATACATTATTTTAAAGCTTTTGACGAGTACTTTTATGACACAGAATATAAAGTCAATATCTTTACCTACTTCAAAATGGCGGTACTGTAAAAATTACCCAAGTAGCTGATTGGAATGGCCATATTTTCGAAACTAATAAAGTAAGTTGTACTTAAAGAGGTATATTCTTCAAGCTCTTAGATATCTTTTTATTGGTAATATAATATACAGCGTGCTTCAAGAAAAAAATATACACTTTTTATCCTACACTGTATATTTTCTACGGTATCACCATTAAACATATTTTTAAAAGAGCTTTAAAAAATACTACATTAAGTACATCTAACTTTATTAGTTTCGGAAATACGGCCATCCGAATCAGGTATTTGGGTAATTTTTAAAGTACCGCCATTGTTTTGTAGGTAAAGATATTTACTTTACTTGTCAGGAGCTTTAATATGATGTATTACTTGACCTCTTTTCTTGCTTGAATTTTCAGGTGGTAGTTTAAGGGTTTGAAGCGGCGCCGTCCAATTTTTTGTTAAAAAACGTTCTCCCTCAATAAATATCTTGACGTGTTTCAACGATTTTCTTAAATCAGTCTCTTTTCGCAGATAACTTAAGTGGTTTGTGTTTAAATAAACACCCTGTACAAGCCATTTAAAGAAAACCAATATTTTTGCGCCCTAAGTAAAAATATGTATTAAAAAGATTATTAAATTTTAAAAAATATATAAAGTTTTCATAATATTGACGGCATAAAACGCAATTCTTATTAGAATTTTTAAATTTGGCAATAGTATAACATTACAAATGTGGAAACCACTGATCTCGATGGATTGCCAATGTTATAACCTGCGCGAAACAACAGTTACATTTCATGGGCGAAAAAACCGGTTTGTGCGCAAGCCATTTGAGGGTAGACGCACCTGGCCCCAAACAAACTATCCGCATTATAGGTAAGAATTTGTTGACGGCTTCCTGGTTTTCTGTTCGAAGTACGGTAGCTAATGAGCGTTACGGTCAGACCGCGGACGAAGGGTACGGGTGCCGGTGTTTGTATTTTGCCACGGCTTTTAAGTG
Organism: Listronotus bonariensis; assembly: GCA_014170235.1. Classification (NCBI taxonomy): domain Eukaryota; kingdom Metazoa; phylum Arthropoda; class Insecta; order Coleoptera; family Curculionidae; genus Listronotus; species Listronotus bonariensis. The sequence goes on along the minus strand of JACEGR010003582.1, from coordinate 11,738 downwards.
CGCATGTTCGTCCACCCACTGCGCGAGGTCGTAAAAATCCGAAAAATGCTTCTTGCCACTGCGGATCTAAATGTAGCTTATCAGGTGGAAACTGACAAATTTTACACAAGTCGAAATATTGCTGCATGAGCATGAGGCGTGAACTGAGTGCGAGTGAGAGTGCGGCAAAACCACAAGTTTGAGATAGTCATTTTCACACAAATAATGTACAATATTTTTCCTACGACCATAAATTCTTTAACAAAAAAAGTTTTTGTTTGTCTTTACATAAAGATTAGAAATACATGAAAACTTGGCAACACTAGGGAGATAATATTATTGTATACTTTTCCTCATTGCGGTAAATTGTACTGAATAAGTAAATATCGAAAATTACCTATCTAGCACCTTTGTGTAAATTTCATCATTTTAGAATTTTAAAAGGTCCTTATTTAAAAAATATTGCTTGGACTTTTCAGTTTAAATCCAGCCTGATTACTCCAACTTTATTTTCAATAACAATGACAGCGATGAAAGCGGCTTTTTGTTCTGGCCAGTGCCCTATTAAGCACTAGGCTAACTAGGGCGCCGTGATAAAGTAGACGCCAGATTTTAAAAATAGTTTAGGGCGCCGTAGGGGATAAAATAGTTACCAGAGAGGGATGAACTTTTTTGGTCTTCATTTTAAAGTTGTCTGTCTGAATAGGGCGCTGTTGGTAAAAGTAAAGGCGCCAGGAAGAAAAGGACCTTTTTTCGTTTTTTTCCACTTTAATTTAAACAGGGCGCCTTGGAATAAAATAGGAACCATAGAGGCAAGGACCTGTTTTTTTGTTTTTAGAATCACACTGGTGTTGTTAAGTATTTTGCAACACTAGTGCGATATAAGGCATTATTTATGAATTTTCAAAAACATAAAAGGTATACAACTGCAAAAATATTTGCAGTAGTGTAGGGGTCACTTAAACATTGCCAAAGGTATGTCTAATGCATACAGGCTGGGCCAAACACATACAACCAAACTTTAAGGGCTAATTCTATACTAAAAAAGATGAAAAAAACTTCATATAAAAAATTGTCCTAAACGTCCTAATTTTCGAACTACAGGGTGTTAAAAACTTTAAAAATTATTGTCTTTTAATAATAACTTTTATAATTCGTATATTTTCGAAAAAATTTAAGCACGACGTTCTATGCACTATAACACATTTTTTGGCATACAAGAAAAAAATTATTATTACCAGTGTCGTACATAAGGGGTTTAAGGTAAATATAATTTATTTAAAAAAATGGTACGTCACTGAATTTTTTTAAAATAAAAATATTTTTTAAATTCCCATTAAGTTTGGAACAAATTTGATCTCTTGACTTTTTTTATTTGATACACGGTTTTCGCGTAAATAAATGAAAACCACCATTTTTCATTTTGTATGGATAATATCAAATTCTACAGTGAATACTTACCTTCGATATGTATTTCTTATTTACATTGGGGTTTTTATTTATTTACGCAAAAACCGTGCGTCAAATAAAAAAAAACAAGAATTCAAATTAGTTCCAAACTTAATGGGAATTGGGAATCATTTTTTTATTGTATGCCAAAACACGTGTTTTGGTACATAATAGGCGTCTCCCAATTTTTAAAAAATATCTTAATTGGTATAAAAGTTATTACAAAAAACAATAACTTTTGAAAATATTTAACACCGTGTAGTTTGAAAACTTAGACGGTTGGGACAAATTTTTATATTTTTCAGGTAGAATTAGCCCTTAAAGTTTGGACGTATATATTTAGCCCACCCTGTATAAGTCAAAATATTTTGGATACGAATTTTGTAGTTATTGCGGCATTAAAATTCTGTATTCTGCTCACATATGTTTAAAAATATAATTCTTTTTCTTGACCCAAGAGTTACCAACAAGTTAAATTGAAATAAAAAATGGTAACTTTATCAACTTGTTCATATGGTTGTCAGGATCACCTTGCAATGCAAGATTTTTATCAGTTAACAATAATGCCCTCTTAAGTGAATGGACGTAGCCATAAGTTTTAAAAAACTACCTCATTAAGTAGGTATATTTAACTTTATGAGATTTGAAAATATGGCCATTTAAATCAGGTACGTAGGGTGTTCGAAAAGTTTTGAGATATACGAATATTTATTTGAATTTTTCAAAATAATTTTCACCACATTGCATACACGTTTTTATTCTAACCAACCAGTCACTAAAAATAACTTTCCACTTTTCATTTAAAATCTCAGCGCATATTTTATCCCAGGCCTCCAGTAGCGCGTCTTCAGTTTAAAACTTTTGTCCTTTCAGTTGGCTCTTGACAAAAGGAAACAACCCAAAATCACACGGCGCCAAGTTGGGGCTATAAGGCGGATGTTCCAAAAGTTTTAAGCCTGCATCTGTCAAAAATTGACTGGTAAGTTCAGCTTGATGAGGTGGGGCATTGTCATGATGAAGGTACCAGCTAGCGAATTGCGAGTTTGTGCGAAGCACGAGATGGACAGTCATCACCAAGTATAGGCTTCATTTCTTTTAAACACTGTTCTTGAGATACCCCACGTGAAAAGTTGTATTTTAAAATTGCACGGCACTCGATAGTCGTCCACGACTCCATTGCGCTAAAATCGCTGGACACGAACTGGCGCAAAACTGATAGTTTACTAATAACTATGTATGACTACGACATGTCATGACATGTACAAACAAAAAACATCAATGTTACTTTCCTGCTCCGTTTAGTTACAAAGTATCTTAAAACTTAGTGAACACCCTACGTATTTAGGTAATTTTTAAAATAACGTCGTTTTGTAATAGGTAATAGTATTGGCTTTGTATAAAGTTAAAAGATACTCATCGGAAGTTTAAAATGATGTGTAAAAATACTCCCTTTACTATTTAATTGTTTTTTCAAAATGGAGCCCAGCAGTCAATCTGCATGTTCCGAAATTCACTTGAAGCACTGACAGCGCTTTAAGCTTGTTTCAAAATTTGCATTCTAGCGCTTCATGTATTTATGGCCACGCCTCCTTTCTACGCCGTAGAACGCAGGAATGCTGCATGAATAGCAGCAAGCTGAACGTGATGCAGTTAAAGCCAGTTGTCATTTTTATGTTTTGTTTTTGAATAAGTGTGGTTATGTTTATATTTTTGTTTGTTCATTTCTGCACAGCATAAGGAAAAACTTGCACAAGTAAGTAAAAAAATAGTTTCGTTCAGGACACCAAAGCTGCTGTCTCGACCGCAGTCTAACGAAAAGTGCAGAATGTTTTTTTTTTGTTATGTTATAAACTGTCATCTGTCTACGCGACGTCACACGCATAATCGCGTTCCCTTTTCCAACAAGCATATGCAATCCAAGCCCTAAAAATTAAAATTGGAACGGAAATTCGAGCGACTACGATTCGTGCACTAGATGCTAATTTCGGAACTTGCAGAACAATAACAATGTCATATTAAGAAATGCCTAAATAAAGTGATTAACAATATTACTGTTTTTACCAATTAATAATTGACGTATCATTTTTAATAAAGAAAATAAATCAAATGTATACCTCTTATTAATTTTTTTCTTTAATAGATTAGTGGGTGTAAATAAATAAACAAATTAGATAAATATGTCACTTCCCTATTAAATTCTGCTGCTGTTGTATTACATTTGTAAGAGAGTTAACCAGCCTTCCTTTTAATAGGGTCTATAAGTTTTTTGCACACGTAATATATTCTGCTTTTTTATAAAAGAATTATCACTGTTTTACAAGATAAATATACAGTAGGCAACCAAAAGTAGTACCGGATCTAGAGGGGTGCAAGTAGGGGTGTCTGCACCGGACACCTCCTTTAAGAGTGGCAAATTTAAGCTTGGCAGACGAGTACAAGGTGTGTAAAACTCAACGGTAACCATTAAAAATTTAAAAACTATAGGAGATACCAAGTCAATTAAATTAGGGGATGCTTGCTTAATTAGCAGCCAGTTTGTCGAAATTCTGTTTTCCAGCCATTATCAAATTCAATATTTAAATAATAATCTAGAATTAGGTACTTTAATATTCCTAAGAGCGCGGGATTTTAAAAAAGACATGTATCATAATACTACGTTTATATCGAATAGTTTGAAGCTGGCTTGAAAACAACACGGCTTTGAAGCGATTTCCAAGCCTACGTGTTTATTTCGGTGGCTTGAAAGTCGATTGAAAATCGAGGTCAACCAGATTTCAGGCCATTTTCGTACGCATGCGGCAGTTTTGCATCCAACTTCATAGTAGACATCAAATTAAAAACAAATCTCACTTTTTATTTCGTCCCGTTTTCTGTGCTGTTGTTGGTGTAAGCCAAGGTTGGTTTATATTTATACTGGAAATATATATAGACCGACTTTGGGTGTAAGCGTGTTTTAAAGTTTTTTCACCTGTTTTTCCACTCATATTTTTTATAAAAATATCAAGATCATAAATAAAATTGACACTAATGACGTTTGAGGAAGCATTCATCTGAAGTTAGGCAGTTATTAAGCCCGCTTGAATCGTTTATATCGTGTTTCAAATGGGCTTCAGTGAAGTCAACTCTACCTATTTTTAGGCTTGACTTGAACGATTCAAGTTTATATCGCTTTTTCAAGCTACTTTTAAAAGCCGCTTTAACCCAAGCTAGCTTCAACTATTCGATATAAACGTAGTGATACTTAACTGTTGTTTATTTTATTGTTATTAATAATGGATATTCATTTAAATTCTGTTATTATGCTTTGTAGCTCTTATACGGTTTCCAGAATCCCAATGGTCTTCTTTAAATTTAGGACACCCCATGCATTACCCAGTTCAGGGTACTATACTAGGCCAGTCACCGAGGTAAAAGAAGTTTTTAAAGATTATCCTAAACAAAGCCTAATTTTTACACAAAAAAGATAACAAAAGAAATGAAATGAAAAGTAATTTCTTCATTTTTTTTCTTTTAGTTGATAAGTACATCTAGAAAACTAAATATAGAAAAGAAGATACAAAGACAAATCTACTTAATCATGTATGCCATTAAACAGGGAAAGAAATCAGCAAAACTAAAGTTTCTACAAGCAATTGTTACTGGGTTAGTAATTGTTAAAGCGTAAAAACGAGGCAAAATAGGCAATATTTAGTAAGTAGTAGAAGGAGAGCCTAGTTCATTAACTTTAATATAAATAGCTAAAATGGTAGTTCTTTATAACTTTTGCAAGCGGTTAAAATAACTGACTAATATCTGAAAAGTTTGTATATTACAAACCAAAGAATGCGACAGAAAGGCATGAATGAACGTAAGTAATGCGAACCAACAAAAATTTAGACACAAGAACTTTCTCTGTATCAGACAGCGCTCCTTCTAGTCTATTCCTTTCTTATATTCTTTCTCTTTCTTTAATCATCTAGAAATTCGCAACGCCGCGCCGAAAGTAAACGTTAAGTCATGTCACCTAAATAAACCTCCAAACCATCTCACGTTATTAAAAAAATATTGCACGATAATGACACCTGTTCCGAATGTATTAATTTTATTAGGTACTAATAATCAAGTCACCTCAGTAAATAAACAAAAATCAAGGCGGCTTTGCTTTGCCATACGTCATGTGATCGCGAAATTAAAAGCACATAGGCGGACGCGAGCTGTCTTGAGCCAGTGACCGTTCAGCAAGAGCGCGGCTAACCGCGCGTTTACCATTTGTTTTTAAAGGCACGCGCGCCTGTCAAATTTGAAACGTTTAAAGTTAAATTCTAAAACATTTTTTTTAATCTTTTCTTATTATAAATATTTTCCCTACTCATGGAACAAAATTACAATAATTCAAGTTACGATTCATTACGATTAATTCATTTTTTTATTGAATTTAAAAGTTGTTTATATATAGTTTTTTTGTGAAAATTTTCGTGGTAATTTTTTAAACAGACGTGGTAAAAATGGTCTTTAAAACTGTTGAACTAAACATTCTAGAGAAAGACAAAAAATCAAATTTGCAAGATTATGAAGATGATTCACCAGCAGGTAAGTACTTTTAATGTTTTTTTTATGTTATTTTAAACTTTTAGTTTTTTTTTTGCGTATGTGACTAAACATGACAAATAATTTTAATTTTATACAGTGTCCGGAAAGGTATGGTCATAAGTGAGGGGGTAACAGAGTGAGTAAAAGTATTCTTAGTACCTACTTCATATAAAAAAAAATTCTAACGCGCTTTGTTAGGGGTATATGGACCTTCAAAGTTAGGATAAAAAAAGTTATTTAATTATGGCTTTTGAACTGTACCAGCCACAGTACCAATTCCAATGATATTTAGGCAACTACATAACCTTATATAGTAATGCTTTTTCCATAGGTAAATACCTGTTCAGTAACTCGGAATTATACAGGGTGCGTTGTTATTCTTTTTTATTTAATGTATGCATAAAAATGCATGTCACCTGTGATAAAAATCACAGGTGACAAATTCTAACATTTTGCTTTGACCGTTTAATTCCTTCAACATTTTTGGACAGGAAAGAAAAAACTAATTTTTTCGATATTTTGGACCGTATTTCATAAAATCGCATTTTAAGTCCAGATATTTTGTTGGTAATAAAAATACATTTTTTTTAATTATTAAAATATAGTAAAATTATAAAAGGCAGTCTCTATCTGTATTATAAAGTTTAGAAAGCGCACAAACACAATTTTAAAGAATTTTACCAAATTTTACTGGTTTTCTTTAAAAAAATTGAATATTTTATTACATACTAAATACTGGATGTCCAGATTTGAAATGCGATTTTATAAAAAATGGTCCAAGACATCGATAGAAATACTGTATACCTTTTTTTTTTATAAAAAAGATGATAGAATTAAAGGGTCAAAGCAAAATGTCAAATTTGTCACCTGTGTCAAAACTGCATACATAAAATGAGAAACAAATAGTCTTACTCTGTATAATCTCGACTTACCAAACAGTCGTTAAAGTATTAGATATTTAGTAGCCCAAATATAGTTGTTCTGGGGCAACAGTTTTAGAGTTATAATTAAAATAATTTCTATTTATTCTAACTTTCTTTATAATTTTTTTATGAAGTACTAACATTATTTTGACTTACTGTATCATCCCTATCGTTTATGGCCTCACCGTTTTGGACTTCCTATATATACTTTAACTTTAATTATTAAATAGTTTATTTTTAAAAGAATATTTCTATTAGAAAAATCAATAAATTTTTAAAATTCATAGAGATCAATAAATTTAAATTTGACATTGTAAACTTTTTAAGACACAAAATAATATAATAATGCTTCTGTTTTTAAATTACGAATATTTAAAAATTAACCAAAATGGCTACGATCATGGATCATAAAGCAAATACTTCAAAAATTGAATTGTGTGTATGAAAAAGGTTTAGACCTAATATGTGGATAATTATTTAATAAAGCCCAAATTCGCAATAGCTTTAACAAATAGTTCATCAATAATAATTACACATATGTGTATGTGTTAGGAATATAAACCACATTTAATAAACAAGTCAAGTAACTATAAAGCTAACGCTTTTTTAAGGACAAAATTTACATCAAAAGAAATACATTTGTGTATGTATTAAGTTGTCAGTGGATTCTTCGTGAAAATTTAGCAAAAAATGCTTAAAAATTTGGATTAAATTGTAAAATTTTAAAGTTTATTTTAGGGCCGTAGTTAAAACTAGCTTAGAAAATATACAGTGTATTTTAAACTATTTTAGATCTTAAAACTAAAATAATTTTCATAAAAAAATGGAATTAAGTACCAAAAAGTAAAATATTATGTTTTCTTTTAACCGTTATCCAAATTAGGATTAGAAGTACGCAAGGTTAAAAATGTAATTTACCTACTTTGGTATTGATTCAGTTTTTAATGGTTTAGGTTTTACAAAGCGTGCATTTTAATTATAATGGGTATTTTTAGTGTTTTTTAATAAACAATTTGTCAAAAGATGGGCATAACTAAGGTAAACAACCAATCTTTGCCACTCTACCATCTATTGCCACTAAATCATAAATCCCTTAAAAATAAGAAAACCACTTGAAATCAAATTACATTTATGGCAAATACTAATACCTTGATATGTTTGGCAACTATGTACTATTGCACAATATTCAAGCCAATGCCATTTTTGCTCTATACAGCTTGAAGTAATGTTGTGTTAAGATTACTCCCTGTTTTGTGTGATTTCTTATGAAAACATTAAGGTAAGTACATTTTTCTTTTTTAATTTATTCTTTAAAATTATTGTTTTTATAGTTCGTAATGCACAATGGTATTTTAAATACTCTAAAATAAAAGTGTTTGCTCTTTAAATAACATTTAAGGTTATAAGTTTCTAAAAAAATAAACCTGGCAAACACTGGTTGCAAAATTTTTAAATATACCAGTCATTGCCACAATTGGCCATTATTGGTTTGGATTATTTTTTATTCATCAGAGTGTGGAAATAAACCATTTAAAATTACGATGTTGCCGCAATTTGTTTTATTGCAAAAACTTTATTCTAACCAATTATTGCCACTGGTGGCAATTACTAGTTCGAGGTAACAATCATAGGTTACATTGATATCAGGTATTAAATTCATTTTCTTTTCATTCCAGAAATGGCGCCGAAAAGGAATTATACCAAAGAGTAAACGTTAAAAGCTCTAAAAGATGTTAAAAGGGAATCCCAGTAGCTACTGCAGCAAAAAATCATGGCGTTCTTCGTAGTACTTTGAGACATAAGAAAGATGGAAAATCACCACTAGTTTGTTCTATGGGTCCTTTCACAATCTTAAGTAACGAAGAAGAATTAATATTAGTTAAATGGATTTTACAATTATCAGAGAGGCATTTTCCGGTTTCAAAAGAACAGCTTTTAGATACAGTTCAAAAAAAATAAATTGTTTTTGATGAAAAAGATATTTCTTTTGTTATGAAAAATCACATTTTAGGCCTGTTACCCACACCTATGACAGTGGTGAACGTATTCGCTATGAATTTGCTTCACCAGTGTATGTATTTGAGGCCTAAAAATCAGTGGAAGAAAAGTTAATGTCTTTTTCGAGTTTCTTTTGATTTTATATTTGTCAACACCTACATATATATTTCACATAATGTCCTGGTTACTATTACTATTTGAATTTTTATTAATAAACATGTTTTTTAATAAAATGTTGTTATTTACTTGTGGCAATGACTGGGTGGCAATAATTAGTATTTTGAAAATTTTAGTGGCAATGACTGGTTTTTGCACTTACATGGATTCTAGCTTTAACTTTCTTGTAGAGGCAATGACTGGTCATTTACCTTATACCTGTATTTCTTTATTTTTAATATTTAAGAAAAAAATTTTTATGAAAATTTTTTGCTATATTTAAAATGCTAAGAGCGATAACAAAAATCGCTAAATAATAAACAGACTGTTTTAAAATAGGAAAAACACTATTTTGAAAAATAAAAAAATAAAAAAAAATATTTTTAAAAATGCCGTATTAAGTACTATGAGTTAACTCTGAAAGATAAAATTTAAACTTTTTGTGTTAAGTACTTTGAAGAAATATTTTTCTACCGTTTTTAAATATTGACTTAACTTGAAAATGTTTGCATCTAATGAGTTTTTTGTTGTAGAAAAATTATTTTGTTTAGTTTACACTTAATTGTCCTTAGTAATCAAAAGTGAAATAAAAATATTTTGTTGGACATTTTTTATGTTTTTAGTTTAGTCGCTTTAAAAATATATTTTTTAGTTTTTTACTTCATCTAATATTTTTGCGATTTTGGGCTACCTTATATTTCGTATGATAATTTTTAATATAAAGTTTTGCATTTCAGCTAAAACAATTTTTTTTGGAAAATATTTTTCTTGTTATATCAAAAATATAAAAAACACATGTATATTTAAGTCCATTATTAAATACACCGTACCTATATGACGATAGCATTTTATTAGTTTAAATTTGTACGTATTTGCCGTGGGGATAAGTGTAATAATGCCGATTTAATTTCGTTCCTGATATTACCAAAGGAAATTCAAAAACCTATTTTATTTAATACAGTATGTACTAAAATAGGCTCACATATAGTTTTACTGGGCTGGACCATTTTCTTTCTCTTTTCCTAGGTCCTCTTGTTTAAATAAGTTTCAAAAAGGTCAAATTTAATTATTTTCTAATATATGAGAAAAAATATATTATTGAAAACCAAGCCAAAAATTATTTAAAACCTTTTTGTGGTCAATTAACCTGGTCATTAAAAAACATTGTTTTAAATTAAAATTGTACCATTTTAGTTTAATACAACCGCACCGAAATACTTTGAGATGAAACAAAACGAAATTATTTTTGAAGTTTTTAGCCTCTTCCTTACTCAACTTACATTTAAATATAAGACTTATGATTATTAAACTTAAATTTTTTATCCGCCAGACAGACAAACCGACTAAACAACACACAAAAAACAAGGTAAAAACCATGACTTTTTATTCTAGGAATTTTAAAATTGTTGCGACGAAACAAAAGTACAAGGCAAAAGAATCATTGAAGATATGTTCTGTAGTTCGGCGGATTCATTTGATGGATGGTGATTTTTGGGTACACGCCAAAAATTAAATTAAAAGTACCAACAAACTAAAAAAAATTAAACAAGTAAAAAGATAACTAAGAATCGACGTTTCGGTGGCAAGTCTGCCACCGCTGTCAAGATAAATTGAATAAAATTAATAAAAATAAAAATTAAGGTTTTAAATTTTGAAATTTTTATCTTTTTTTATGATATTCTGAGAACGTTTTGATATTAAATGTCAAATATGATTGTTTGGTTATAGTGTCATAGTGACATAGATAACTGGTTGCTGGTGTATTTATTGTTTGTATTGCAAAAAGGTAAATAGTTAGTTAATTTTTAGTCTTCCTTAGGATATTTCAGTATCAAGCAAAGGCAACCAAGTGTTATTTAAATTAACTGAAATTGATGCTACACAATTATCTTTATTTAATAATATATAGGCACTTTAATTTTGCCTTGTTTAGAACAAATTTCCTTTGCTAAAATGCTCAAAGCATCCCAATTTATTCTATAATTGTTATCAAATGCGTGTTGGCAGATTTTTGATTTATGAAATTCTGTGTATTTAATGTATGATCTGTGTTCTTTTATGTGTTTGGCTAATGGTCTACAAGTTTCACCTATATAAAACTTATTGCTTTTGCAAGGTATTTTATAAATGACATTTTTTGTATTTTCATTTAAGTTGTATGGTTTTGTTAAATGAAAAGTTATCTATGTCACTATGACACAAACAAACATATTTGACATTTAATGTTAAAACGTTCTCAGAATATCATAAAAAAGATAGAAATTTCAAAATTTAAAACCTTAATAATAGTTAATTTTTATTAATTTTTTTAAATTTATCTTGACAACGGTGGCAGACTTGCCACCGAAACGTCGATTTTTAGTTATCTTTTTACGTGTTTAATTTTTTTTGGTTTTTAGTACTTTTAATTTAATTTTTGGCGTGTACCCAAACAATTACCATCCATCAAGAGAATCATTACTAACCGAAAACGTAAAATGTAATGCGAGACAATACTTTTGTAGAGAAGTAATAAAGCATACTTTTTAAATTTAAATTTTTAATTAGAAGAAATAAAATTACCGAACCTTTTTGTTGAACCTAAATGCCGATTTGGACGACTGGTCATGGTGCAAACCAGACGTGACGTATTTCTTTTTTACTTGCAACATTTCGTACCGTTGA
>JACEGR010003581.1:0-102342 GCA_014170235.1 Listronotus bonariensis | reverse complement strand
ACAAACCTCTACGAAGGCACATAGTGCTGACAGAGCCTGATTTCATATTTTTAGATAAATAGAGGAAAACACCTTGAATGCGCAAAATTTTGTGACTATTAAAATTTATGAAAAGGCTTTATTTGGAAATATTTGAAACAAGAAAATTAAAATTTAAGCCAATTGCGAATTATTTTGCAACTTTTACCCCGAGAAAGCGCATAGGCACGCTCAATCGTAACCATAAAACTAAACCTGGCGACCAAAATTAGGAGGTGGCCCAGTGCAATATTTATTAGTTTAAAACTTTATTGCGCAAAATTTTGTGACTCTCAAAATTTATCAGGGGCCTTATTTACAAATATTTTAAAGTGAAAAATTGAAATCGAAGCCTTTCGCGAATGCTTTTACAAATTTTTCCGCGAGGGAGCACTTAGGGATGCTTAATAGCTCATAACTCTTTACGCACAACTTTTTGACTAATAAAATTTATAAAAGGACTTTATTAAGAAGTAATTAATATTAAGAAATTAAAGTCGAAACCATTCGCGAATTTATTACAAATTTTCGTTACCACAAAAATGGTTTTGGCGACTAAAATTAGGAGGTGGCCAAGTGAATTATTTATTAGTGCACAACTTTAATGCGTAGAATTTTGTGACTATTAAAATTTTATTAAAAGCTTTATTTAAAAATTTTTAAAACAATAAAATTAAAATTTAAACCATTCGCGAATTCTTTTGCAACTTTTACTCCCAAGAAAGCGCATAGACATGCTCAATAGCTCATAACTCTTAAACGCAAAATTTTTGGACTATCAAAATTTGTTACAGGGCATTATTTAGAAGTATTTAATGCCTAAAATTTAAAGTCGAAGCCATTCGCGGATTTATTACAAATTTTCGTAACCACGAAACTAATTCTGGCGACTAAAATTTGGAGGTGGCCAAGTGCATTATTTTTTAGTGCATAACTTTATTGCCCAAAATTTTGTAGAGTATTAAAATTTATTATAAATCTTTACTTTGAGATACCTGAAAAAAGAAAATTCAAATTAAGGCCATTCGCGAATTATTTTGCAAGTTTTACCCCGAGAAGGCGCATTGGCATGCTTAATTCTCTTATTAACCCTGTATACTCTAAGAAAAATCCGACATCTCCCAGATTAATACCAGAATTTTTAACTTTACATATAGAAAAAATTTAAAAAATTGTTTCAAGTGATAAGGAAAAATTTAAGAATTTTGCAGAGGTAAAAGTATTAAGCGGGAATATTAAATATGAAAAATAGGGGTAAAAAGAAAACTTTTTAGTCATAAACAAATTCTTTTATTAACAATTTAAGTCCAAACGACATTTTAAATGGGAAATATTTAGCCGAAAATATCCCAGTTATGATAAATATCAAGAATACATTAAAAATTTAACATTTGTACCCAAGACAAATTAGAAGCAGGACAGTCAAATAAGCTAAAAGTCAAAAATGTGGAAAAGATAACGAAATTACCTGTGATAAATGTATTACTAAATTAACAAAAAAATATCCACAATTATGGTGTTAAATGTAAAAATATCATTTTTTAAATTGTTCTGGGCTATCAAAAAAAAAAAAAAAAACAACTGAAATGCGAAAAGATAAAAAATATATTTGTTTTAAATGCCTTGAACCTAAGTCTGAAATAGACATATTAAAACAAGAAAATAAATTAATGAAAACTTTTTAATTGAAATTAATAAAAAAATGGATTTATTAGTTGATAAAATAAATCATTTGAAAAATAAATAAATTAATATTTTAGAAAAAATCAATATCATCTAAAATGGTAAAATCTAAAACTTTTTCGAAATTTTAAAGAATAATCAACCAAAATTGCAGCAAAGACAAAATTTACCTGTAATAATAATTAAACCAAAATTTGTCCAAAAAGTAAAAATACCAGAGAAGAAGTTAAGAGTAAGGTCAATCCCACATGCGTTCAAGCAACGGTAAGCAGTGTAAAAGAAATTAAAATTGGAGGAATAATAATTAAAACAAACAAGAAAAAAGATATAGAATTAAAAAAAAAAATAGTGAAGAATAATTAAAAGATCGATATTTATTGGATGTTTCTAAATTAAAGTCATCAAGATTAGTGTTACTGAGTGTAAGAAAACAATATTCAAAAGAAGAACTTTTGTCTGAATTTAAAATGTTAAATTATGTTAAGGAAAACGATGATTTGGAAATTACATATATCAGAAAATCAAAATACTCGAATACCTATATAACATATTTGGAGACTAGTGGTTTGGGCGACTAAAATTAGGAGGTGGCCAATTGCATTATTTATTAGTGCATAAGTTTATTGCGCATAATTTTGAGACTAAAAAATTTATTAGAAAGCTTTATTTAAAAATAATTAAAACGAAGAAAATTAACAATAAAGACATTCGCGAATTTTTTGCAACTTTTACCCCAAGAAAGCGCATAGGCATGCTTAATAGCTCATAACTCTTTTACGCAAATTTTTTGGATAATATTACTTTTGTCAAAGGTGAATATAAAAGAAATTTTTTGTTCTCTACGTTCGCCTTTTCTATTTTTAGGTATCATTACTTTTTTCATAAGCGAATGTAAAACAACAAAAAATTATTTGTTCTTCAAGTTTGATTTCTTTTTATTTTCTAAGTTTTAAAATTATTGTTAAGGTAATGCAGAGCAATTTACAACGTATTAGCCAGTGGCGTATCTCAAAAAAAAGTAGGAGGAAAATTGACTAGAGCTTAAAAAAGTTGCTCCTTAATATTACTAATTGGCATACGTTAGATTCTGATATCTTTAAAGCTATGAAAATATAATACCTAACTTACTTTATTTTACTAAAAAAAGAGTAGTGCGAAAAAATACCTTGTAAAAGCCCTCTTGTAAAATTGAAAAAATAAAATACGCTACTTCGTCATATTGAGAACGATTTATAACATATAATATTTTATATATCGCCTATTGCTCTTTTGTTTACAAAAAACATATAAGGTATCTTTCTGTGGAATGTTTTAAATGAAAAAGAATAGTCCAAGTTCCTCTACTGTAAGCTCAGTCGGTACCAAGAGCCTGATACCATTTGGATGAACTGGCGACGCGTAAAAATGTAAGCTAAAATCACTACTTATGCCAAGTGCACAACAACAAAAGCATTATGGCCTTTGTGTTTTGGGATCTGTAATTTTTTACAGCCAAGGACCACAATAAATGTAGCAGGTTACTGCAAAACTCTCCAACGTTTGTAAGGAGCCATTCAAAACAAAAGAAGAGGAATGCTTACCGCTCACTTCTAGAGTAGTGCTCATTCATGACAATGCTCGTCCGTACAGTGCTGGTCTAACTAAACGTCTTTTGACGGGTTTAGTGGGACATTTTTGATCATCCCGCTTACAGCCCCGACCTGACAACGAGCGAATTCCACCTGTCTTGTGAACTGAAGAAGGCACTGGCAGCAAAGTTCTACGAAGAAGGTATTGGCAAGCTTGTTCAGTGGTATGACAAATGCCCTAATTTAAATGGTGATTACGGTAAAAAGTAGCTAAAAGTGTATGTCGCTTTGGGTATTAAAATTATTTCACTAATCATAATAACGTCATTTTTATACCCTACCGAAAGTTAAAAAGAAAAAATGACTTCGTAAATAAAAAAATCTGGTTGTTGACCATCTTAATTTAGACCTTTTTATTGTTTACATAAAGTCACAAAGGTAATATATATAAGGTCAAGTAGCCGCCACCAGATTTAATGCACATACAGCAATCGTGTGTTTTCTTTTAGAGCCATCGGGGTATGTCGCTTGCTTTGGAAGATTCACGACATTTAAAAATCTAAGGAAACAGGTCTAAAAACAGTTAAGTCGAGCGGCCTATGCGCAGCGTTTCAATTTTGTACGAGAACATCTTTAAGTTTTTTTACCAAAATTTGATTCTAGTTCTAAAACTATACTCTTCAAGGCAATTGGTTACACGCCGTAGTCTTTCCCAGTGAATTCAAGTCTCCAAATATTTGACGTTCTTGAAAAGTATAGCCTTTCATGGTTTATATATTAGGATTATTACCACTAAAGTGCCTTCACTCATAGATATTCCATATTAAGATCCGCAGTTGCTAAAAACATTTCTGGAATTTTTACGATCTTGAGCAGTAATCTACGAAATACTTACTTAAAAGCCATGGCAGAATACATTGCGGGCTCGCTGTCTTCTCCATATACGGTCTTTAGGTAAGGACCGTATCGACTGTACTCCGAAGGAGAAAACAAGGCATTGATAATTTTTTCCCGATAATGCAGATAGTTTGTTTAGCGCCCACGCGTCAACTCTCGGTGATGACTGGTTCCCAAGCACACAAACACATTTTTCGTTCATAATAAGTAACTTTTGTTTTAAGCAGGTAAATACCAAACTCCATCCAGATAGAGTGTCGTCAACGATGCGCTTAACTAAAGCTTTGGTTTTAAGGGGCCTGTGACAGTCGGTAGATGATTTCAATTTGACGCGGACCAAACCAAGCAAGATTCCCTGAGTCTGAATAAATTTTGTAGTGATATTTAGCGGATCAAAAAACATAAGAATCATGCTTGGTTTAGTTCAAGCAAAATTTGTATATTACTAAAGCTACCGGTTTTGATCGTGTCTTTTTCTATAAGTTTTCTTGATATTTTGGAGGTGAAAAGGTCAAACTGACAATAAATTAAGATTCGTTTGTTCGTATGTGGGTTTCTACATTTTTTACCAATCCATCCAGATAAGTGTCGTCAACGTGCTGTAACTAAAGCTTTGGTTTAAGGGGCTGTGACAGTCGGTAGATGATTTCAATTTGACGCGGACCAAACCCAAGAAGCAAGATTCCCTGAGTCTGAATAAATTTTGTATTGATATTTAGCGGATCAAAAAACATAAGAATCATGCTTGGTTTAGTTCAACAAAATTTGTATTACTAAAACTACCGGTTTTGATCGTGTCTTTTCTATAAGTTTTCTTGATATTTTGGAGGTGAAAAGGTCAAACTGACAATAAATTAAGATTCGTTTGTTCGTATGTGGGTTTCTACATTTTTTTGTATGCCAGTGTAAATTGGTAAAAAACACACGTATATTTTTTAAATGATTTATTAAGAGCCCATCCAAATAAAGTATATGTTACACCTAAGTTATATATAACATAATTACTGTTCTTAAATTAAATAAAACATTTAAGGTGCTCGCCCACTTGGACGACGCGGCGCAGCGAGGAGAAAATCCGCCTGGGAACGTATAAATAAATTTGCCAATCTTCATAAATTATTTGGATCCTAAACTCGCGTTGGATACTGCTGTCCAAGTGAAAGCAAGGGTTAGTCGGGTTAAAAGTGTCAAAATCAGTTGTTTCGTTTTTAAAGTTTTAATAATTTATGTCGTGTTTATTACAAGAGAAAAAAACATATTTATTGATTATTTGCAACTTAAATATTGTTAAAGATCTTTAAAAATACCTGCACGGCCATAAGAACACAACAACATAATTATGTTTTTGTTTTGGCACGAAACTGATGAATGAAGGACAAACAGAACATACGTGTTCAAAAATTCCAGTTAATTTTGAAAACTGCTGATCTGGATCTACCCTAACTCATTGGATCAATATTTGAAAATGCCTATAGCTATAGTCCATATTAGTGGGGTACCATTTATTTTTATGTAAACTCCACTGACGGTTTTTTTTCCTGCCGTGACGCATTGCCTAAGTAGACGAGCACCTTTACAGGCTGTTACTGTGCTTTGTAGTTTCATAAAATACTTTATGCTAAGACCTTTTGATTGTGATTGGTCATTAAAATTAGGCCTAATTAAGAAAAAAATTAAAAATAATTTTTACCTAAGTTTTTATTTAACACATTTTTTTTATCCGGATACACCGTTACAATAATCCTGATCGCAAGTATAACAATGAAAGGAAGCAACGTCGCTATAGGCATGAAGAACCAATTCAAGAATATTATCGCAAGTATTTCCGGGTGGATCACATCCTCTCTCTACAATAAATTCTTTATCTGAAAAGAAAAAATATATATATTTACAGTATAATTACATTATATTTTTTCTTTACTATACGATAAATCTTTTTTATTTTATTGTATTTTTAAACCAAGAAAGGTAAAATAAAAGCACTGGCGTAGATACTATTTTAAAATGACTATATCTAAAAACTGGGACGTGGGACACACACCAAAGTTATATTGGATGCTGGTGGCTTTTTTTTAAAGATATTTGCTGCGCACTTAGCCAGCGCTAGCCATTGTACGCAGATCACATGTAACCATGTCGGTACCTAACCAGGTCAATGCTATGTGCTAACTGTAGCACTCTCCCTAGGTCCAGTCCCGCAAGGTTTAGTGATTCGGATTCAATTTTGCATCAATATGTCCTCTTGTGGATCCTTTAGACCCCAACATTCCATAATCACGTGAAAAGGGGTTTCATTCCCATTTACGTACTACCTACAAATGTTATCCGCTGCCAGACCTAAAACTAGGCCTGTAGTAGTCCTCTGCTAAGTTTTGCTCATGCCCAGTAGTCTGGATGCAAAGTCCTGAGAGGGACCCCTAAGCATTGCCCTTGTATGCATTATCTTTGTTGTTTCCGATAACCATAGTTCCTCAAACTTTCATTTGGTCCAATCCTTGGTCCATCGCGTAAGGACCCCACCGGACATTGCTGCCCGCTACCGCCAGCTTATCCTCTGCCTCGTTTTATTCGACACCAGTGTGTCCAAATACCCATACCAAATTAACTGTATTGGACTTTGCTAATGTATTAAAAGTCCCTATACAGTCTCTGACTAGGTTGGACTCAATTGTTACCCTACTCATTAGTTGTAGGGCAGTTCTTGATTCACTGCATATATACAGGTGTGTGTGCCCCTGTATTGCTTGTCTAAAATCTGGCACAAGTTCAGATTGCATACACCTCTGTTTAACTACTGTTAAAGTGATCTCCAAAGGCAAAGGCTAGCTCCATCCTTAGAATTTTACACCAAACACCAGCTCCAGTCCCACTACTATTTTGAGCTTTATCTGTCCAGGAATGCCCGTAATCCCCAAACACGCTATTCCCAGTACTTCCTTCATTCTGTCTTTTGTAAATGGTCTTGGTGGCTGTCAGCCACTACAGTACCGATGCATAAAGTTAGCTGTGGAATCACAATCGCAAAGTAGATCCAATTTACCACTTTCGACTTGAGTCCCCAGCTTTTACCTATCATCCGCTGGCACGCCCAGAGGCTGTTTTTAGCCTTCCCTGTTTGTACTCGGATGTGTTCATTCCAATTGAGTTTTTTGTCAAGGGTCACTCCCAGGTAACGAACCTGGTCCTTGAATGCAATTTCCTTACCTTGTATCTGAAGTGATTCAATAATCATCCTAGTGGCCTTAAGAAAAACACTTTGGTAAAAAAAGTTTAATTTTAAAATTTGTAAAAAAAAAATTATTTGTTGGATCCCCTGAAAAAAATATACAGAGAATCCTCTTTTTATATTTATATCGTAAAAATTTAATTAATAAATTCTAAATTTTAAAAATATTTAATAAGATCACGAAAAAAAAAAACAAACAAGCAATTAAGTTTTAAAACTTCAATTTTGTGGGGGGGTAATAAATAGGAACAACTTTTCTTCGCAAATTTCAAAATTATTTTTTTAACAAAGTGTTTCTCTTAATACCACTAGCATCTGGTATAAATTTGGTGTAAGTCTCATGTGCCAGTTTTTGGATACAGTCATTTAAAAATAGTATCTACTCAGTGGGCAAAAGGAACTTGAAGATAAAATATTTCTTTTATATTCAAGAATTTCAGCAATTTTACAGTTTTATTTGTGGCGTAAAGATGCTAATTAAGCACCAACTGTCGAAAAGGTGCTGTGAAATGCATAACTGCATGTTTCAGTGCTTGAGTCAACGTTGACGGAACAGGGGAACAATGAGTTTAACATCTAATAACCCGACACCCCTGATACTCTGGTACTTAGGAATATGCTCTTCGTGAGATGTCAAAAAATTAAAAAAACTAAAAATTTTTGACAAAAATGTACGCTACTGACTGACAAATTTTATGTTTTGCCTAAATTAGGCAAGTAAAAGTACAGGTATGCTACTGCATTTTTTTTCCTACAAACTAAGAAAAAGGAAAGAATTTAAGGGTTAGCTACCTATTCTAAATAAAATAAAAAAATTTTGGAGAAAAAGTTAGGAGCGTACATTTTCTTGTCAGAAATTGTCGTTAAACCAATCACTTGAGACGCCACTGGACCGAATAAACTTAATCAAGTTAGAGCTGTAATAGCCTTTCTTAATGCATCAACTAACACTTCCAAATTTTATTAAAAGTGGCTTAAAAATATTTAAAATATTTAAAAAAAACACACTTTTCTTTTCAGTTTAACATCCTGTTTGTGGGAAACATTGTATTTTTAGACTACATGCTTATCTTTTTTATATTTTTTTATAGTAGAATCTGCTCTTAGTTTTTTTTTACAATATTGTGTAACACCGCGTAACTTTTTTTGCGCTTCTGTATCATTCTTTACGAAAAATATTTACAAAAAAAAAAAGTAAAGAAGTACGGTAATTTGTTTCAAAACAAAATATGAAATTAATGTGGTGGTAGACAAATTTGCGGTTATTTCGTGGTGTAACAAGTACTTTTTACTTTATTGGACCAAGGGATCATCGACTCTTTTGGGGGAGGCCATGGGCCGAAGTGTGAGTGCCAAAAATCAAAAATCTTGTGCCCCTAAGAGAAACAAATTGCTGAAGAGCCCCTCCTCTTTTATTGTTGTTTCATTTCTATTTATAAATTACAACTCCCACGTATTTAAAAAGCAAGAAAAAGAAGGTCCTTACTTCTCACTTTTCAATTCCATGATTACCTGCTCCTCGGACCAGCCCTGAGCGGGAGAGGGGCATATCATCAGTGTCTCAAAATGCCCTGTTGCCCATTACATATGTATGAAATACAAAGGATGTGGCATTAAGGGGAGGCCATGGCCCCATGGCCCTATCGACCACCCTCTGGTGACTCAGAGTAGCAATTTAATAAAACAAGGAATTAAATTAACAACTTTAGTCACTGAAGTGTAAAACCATTTTGTATAACTGTTAAGCTTACCTATCTTAAAATAATTTAATTTAAAATAGTATAAGGATTTGCTTTCTTATTTTCTTTTCTACATATATACTTAGTTATTAAAAAAGTATCACAACTTTAAAATATTTTAAAACCGATTAAACGCGAATCAATTCAAAATTAACTTTGGATGAAGTGTTCCTCAGTCTATTCAGTAATACTGACAAATAAAAATTTTAAAACGGCGGCTGGACGCCATCTTGTAAGAAAAAAGTGCCATAAATGGGGGTCTGGTGGCATCATTTTAAAACTCCAAAACCTAGATATTAAATACCTTTAGTACGACAAAGTAATGGTACTTGCAAAAGTACCTAAATACTGATTTTCATTAACCATAGTTCTGAAAGTAAAAATGCAATATGCTGTGTGGTGTTTTCTATGTAATAATAAATTATGTAAAAGTGTTTGTATAGGATGTACACGCACCAATGCTCAATTCTTTATAAAAACGACGAAACAAATTTACACATTCTTAGTATGTTGGTCTATACGAATCTATGACACGCCATTTACAACGTTATCAATATTTGAATAAAACTGTAGGTCAAATACGGTATTAAGTTGAAAATCATTTACCTGCTATGTACGATGCTCACAGATACACATAATCGTCAGGACAAAATGTATGATTGACCTGTGGATAGGGGCTCATTGGATCAATGCAAGCTGTGTGCCATCTGCATAGGAATTACACCTGTAGCAATTTCGGGCAAATGAACTAACACCTAAAAAGTTTAGTTTAATTTCTGTAGTGTTACTTCTTAAAAATAAATTAATTCTATTAAAGACATTCTATCTTTAAAAATGATCTAAAAATTTTCAAATAATTTCTAAAAACAATAGTTTTTTTGTTTTCCTTTTTGTTTTTATTACTAGATTAAAATATTTAGTTAAAATTAGGCTCATATGAATAAGGCTGGCAAATGTGCCTTATAAAAAAATTTCTGTTCAAATTTACCTGAAATAAAATGTGTACTAGACTAACTAATAAGTGTTGAGTTTTTATACAAAATCTGGGCGTCAGTCAATTTTGAACCTTTAACCAATTTATATTCTTGAAAAAAATTAAATTCTTTTCAAAAGAACTTTCTTAGTAAATTTTCGTAGAACAAGCCGTTTTCTTGTAATCGCTTGCCTTAAGCATATTTTTTTTTTAATTTTGTCATTTTGGATTTTTCCAAACTACCCAAATAGCAATATCTTTAAAAAACAGATAATAATTGTTCTTAGAGGAAAAATTTTATACTCCACAAAGGTCCCTAACGTTTCTCGAGAGGAATTCATATATTTCACGAGTTATTTAATGTTGAAAAATTTTTTCATTTTACAAGTTCAACGCTAAAACTTTTTAACTAAAAACTCAAATTTGTTAAAAATGTTATGCAAGGACTTTTTGTGGAAGCATAAAAATTTTTCTTGATAAAAATATTTGCTTTATAGGGTTATTGATATTTATGGCGGTTTAAAATCCAGAATCTAAGTAACAAAATTAAAAATTTTAGTGAATGTTTGAAGCGCGATTAAAAGAAAACTGCTAGTTTTAAATTTTCACAAAAAGTGACGTACATCTTTTTAGGAATATTTGTTGAGGCACCGCTCGAGACGCCACTGGATAAGGAAAAATTCAATAAATTTAGATGTAAATAAACCTTTTAAATATATTATTATCACTACTCAATTTAATCGAAATGAAATAAGGGATATGTAGAATATTACCAAAAAACATTTTTAAAGATTAAAACCCTGTATCTGAAAAACAATACATTTCCGGATCCATGTTTATATGAATTTTTCTTCATATTTTTTAACTTGAAACCTACCTCTTCTTAACAAAATTCTTTAACACCCTGTATAATACTTCTAAACTAAAACTTACCAATAAAGGTTGTACTAAAAGAACTAATAAAGCTAAGAATACGGTGCGAGACATTTTTAATAATACGTTCGCTTTCTTTCTATGTAGGTTCTGTAATTAAAACATTTTTTTGGTCCACAAATTTATAGATAAAAAAAAATAAAGTAAGGATTTTTATTGACCAAAATTTTTTCTTAATAAAAATGATAAAAGATTATCTTGTTTGGTAGAACTATGATAAGTCATATTTTTATAATTAATTATTATTAAATAGGACATTTCTCTTCCTATCTTAAGATTTCAAGTTTCATAATTGTTTTTATATGTCATTTAAAAACAAAGATAAAATTTAATAAAACGCATTAAGATCACTTAAAATCACAAATATAAAAATATTTAACAAAATTATATTTTTTAGGATAAGTCCAAAAATTTGTTTAAAACAAAATATATGTTTTTCCACGTTTCCTACGATAAAATATAAAATTATAAGAAATCTTGTTACTATTTTATATTTATATTTTAAAAACTTATTTTAAAATTTGATTTTAACACAGAAATAAAAATTTAGGAAAAAAATATGAATGTAGTGAACTATAAAAACATGTTAAAACCGGCACAAAGAAATAGTAACAAAAATAAAGTTTTTTAATTCGGGATGTTGCTTTAACCCCTAATATTTTTAGTTTTTAGGAGGGACTGTTAGAAACCTTTACAGTATATAAAAGCATTGTGATTTTTATCTATTACAACCTCTAACTTACTTCTGGTTTAACCGGAAGTACCTAAGCTTTATTATTTTAATGCAAGTGTCTACTGCTTTTATATATCGTAATAAGCAATTTTTGGAGTATATAGGCCAGTATTGCAATAATAAAACACAGCACTATAAGTCCTCAATCCGAAATGTTTACATGCCGGCATTCTCGTTAGACAGTCTCCTTTCTACGCATTGCCTGTATATTTGTATTAGGTATAAATTTTATTTTCAATAATATAACATGCCACAGGGTGTTTCCTTTTAAAATGACGACCAGAGATTATTTTTAAGAAAATCAAGGACCTTCATTGTTTTTGCTTTGTTTTTTGTTTGATAAGTAGGCAGTTAAAATTTAAATATAATTAAGTTTACTTTTACAAGTATTTTATAATAAAATCCTTATATTTATATATTAGGTATATTTTGTATATTATCAATTTTTAAAACTTTTTCAAGGGAAACATCCCAATTTTATTTATATTTTTACTTTACTCTACTACACTGAAATCCCTTTCTAATGACATAGCACAACATAATGGCAATATTTTAAAATGGGGACCACACAGTTATTTAGTCTTCACGGATCAAGGAATTCATAAATTAATGATCTGTTGTTCCCACTTAAAAATAAACAATGTATTGTCCCAAGTCATTATAAAAGGATTTTAGTGTAGAGATTGAATAATAAAA
This sequence comes from Listronotus bonariensis, assembly GCA_014170235.1. Taxonomy (NCBI): domain Eukaryota; kingdom Metazoa; phylum Arthropoda; class Insecta; order Coleoptera; family Curculionidae; genus Listronotus; species Listronotus bonariensis. The sequence continues at coordinate 89,876 of JACEGR010003581.1, read as the reverse complement.
TAAAATAAGGGGTGTTTCCATTTGAAATGTTTAAAGAAATGTTAAATTTTGTATCAATTAGAATAAAAGTAAAATTACTAAATATAAGTAATTTTTAAACAAAATGCTTCCCGTCAAAGTATAATAGGCAATAAAGGCCCACTTAGCAAAACATTATGCCAGTAATATATATACCTAATTTTTTTATAAATATTCTCTGGCCGTTATTTAAATAGAAACACACTGTATGATATATCATAAAAGATATAGAGAATACAAATATAGAAATAAAGTAGGCAGTTCTATTTAAAACAAGAAAATTTATGGTGTTTCTCAATAAACTGGAAGTGATTTTGTGATTTTTATAATGAAAAGAAATGTGTATTTTGGTGTTAAACAGTTAAAGTCTCTCTTAAAATGGTACAAAAATTAAGGAGGGGAGGGGAATAACAACTTTTTTTGTTACTGTTACTGTTTAAGATATTTTATTTTCCCTACGACCATATGTAAAAATAACAAATAGCACACTATTTTGCATGCATAGAAAATGCCTTGGGGGAAGTCGGGAAGCTTCGCCCACCAGGTAACGATGTCCACTGTCATAATTTTTAATGGCTACCTCTAATCGTTCCGATGTCTATCACTCAATACAAACATTAAAGCTAAGCTGCTAACTTAGCTGTATTTGCACTCAGCGAATCCGCTTTTAATCCTTTAGTAATTGATAAGCGTTTTGTGCAGGTTGATGATGTTTTCCTATTGTGAAAATTCAAACGTTACTACGATACATAGGTAGGTGATTAATTGTATTTTACCATGCATATGTCCGTAGTTGCTTCCTTACTGAGATACAGGGCGAAGGAAAAAAATTAGTTTTTTCTAAATATTTTTAATATGCTTATTGGTTTGGATAAAATTTGGTACATTTATTTAAAGTAATAAGGCGCTTATTTAGCTCTAACCATATTGTTATTATTGGGTCCAGTGGCGTCTCAGTGGGCACCGTAACTTATATTATTGAGAGAAAAAAGTACGCCACTGACTTTTAGACGTTTTATATTTTTTATAATTAAGCAAATTACTAATACAACTTTTTAATTTTTTTGTATTTTTTTATATTCACCTTTCTTTTCGAGAAAAAAATATTAAAGCTAATTTAATTTTCTCTAAAAAGTACCCATAGACAACATGATATAAAAAAGCAAAAATTAAAGCAAAACAATTATTTGCCTTAAAATAAATTAGCAGTCGTGTATTTTATTAAAAATTGTCATTTTATTTATCTACTAGGATCATTATTCTTTATTATTTTAATTTTAGATTTTATTTTATGCTGTTTAGGGCTATTTTTTAGAATGACAAAGTGGCTTTATTTTTTTAATTTCTAATATGGCTAGATACAAAGAAAATACAAGAGACCAAAAAGTTGTATTATTAGTTGCTTAATTATAAAAAAAATAATAAAAATGTCAAAAAATTCAGTGATGTACTTTTTTTACTCAATACTTTTACTTAAATGTTAACGTCCTGTATCTTAGTAAGGAAGCAATTCCGGACATAGGAACTTTTTTCATAAAATAACATAAGAAATCACACGTAAAAGTTTGATAGTTCTGAAACACCCTGTATATCAGCCTAGTGTTGCAAAGTTTTAAATTAAAGTAAATTATTTTCTTATTTTGTTATAAGTTTTTGGTGAATAATTTGTGGTTGTCGGAGATATAGTGTACAGTGTACAGTTCTGTGAAAATGATCTTTCTTAGACTCGTGGGTTATTCCCACTCGTGTAAAATTAGTCTGTTTCCACACTTGTAATGTAGTACAGGGATAGTAGAAAAAACCCGAAAAGTGTTTTATCTCAGCAACCGTCAAACATAAATGAACCAAATTTTGTACCAAGGGGTAACTGAATATTAAGAATTAAAAAATATATTTGCTAGGTTACCAAGCTTATAGTTTTCTCTGTTGGTAAGGAAATTTATATATATATATTTATATATATATATATATATATATATATATATATATATATATATATATATTTTGTTATTGTAATGAAATGCTTGTAATAACTTTATTATGACCATATATTATAATTTTTTTACTCCTGTCAGTTTCGAGATATGGCATCAAGCTTTTTAAAATTAATACGAAAACAACTAGGTATGGTCAATTATCTATACAAAAATCCAACCAACCAACCAACCAAAATTGTACAGGGGTAAAAACAGGATCTTTTAAATTTATAAATAGCATTTTTGCTACGTTTTCAAGATTCTTTAAAAAAGTGTCAAGAAAAGTAAATAAGAATATTTAATTATAAAAAATCGCAAATGCAATTCCTGAATTTAAAATGTCCAGTTACTCCCTGTACTAATTTTAACGAATTTTAGTTGGATCGTTTTTGAGATGATTGACCATACCTGGTCGTTTCTGTATTTAAGCTTATTGCCATATCTTGGAAACTGACAGAAGTAAAAAAATAATTTTATTAGATCATAATAAAGTTGATACAAGCAATTGATTACAATAATAAAAAAATAGAGTATTCCTTTTAAAATTTTAAAATTTCCTAACCTTAAGGAAAAGGTTTAAAATTCTTTATTATTAATTACTTTTTGGTGCAAAAATTGGTTCATTTATATTAAACGGTTGCTGAGATAATCCACCGTTCTGGTTTTTTCTACTAACCCTGTATACTATTTCCTTTGTAGGACTGACGCAATTTTCTCAAGCTTCAACAAGCTTGCAACAAATAAAAACTATAAAAGAACAGATTTAATGGGAAATGCAGTCTAAATCAATATTCCATTAATCTTGGCACTAGCCAAAGATTATGATATATCGGAAATGCACACAATAGTCCCTAGAGGGGCATCAAAACACAATTCATAAAAGAAAAACACGTGGCCATGATCTACAAGGGTAGGTCTATCATCATGACTCAAGTTTTCATTGCGTTCACAGATGAAATATTTTTCTATTTTATTTCCTAATGTCATTCATCCATTAAAGATAACTTATAACAAATGAGGTAGCACAAATTTAGTAATGAATACGAATCCAGACAATAGAAGAGGGGATAGGAAATTTAAGTGGTTTATGCAGTGGGTAAAATACAATAATAACGGTTTTAATATTTAGATATTTTTAAAATTTTATCGCCCTGTATCTCAGAGACGAAGCCACTCTAAATATACATATGTTAAATGTTATTTTTTTAACTACTTCAGCAATTACCCTTGGTTCAAAGACATCCTGTATATATTTTTTTTATTATTCTAGGGTATTTTATTTTTAAGATAACTTAATGCCTCTGACATGTATTTACTGATAAAAATAAAGTCGTTCCTGTGTTTCAAGTGACTGTTTTGTGTTTCTCCGTATAAATCTGTTTTTGAGTATTATATTCATTTAAATTTAATTTTTTTATCTGCGGTTAAAATCTTTAAAAATCCACCTGTGAACGGTAAAAGAAAGCAATAACAACAACGAAGTGGCAACTTGGTTTGAAACTTTGACAGCCAAACAGTTTTTTGTTATTTGCTAGAGAAAATTAAAGACTTGTGTTTAGCTCTTTAGTTAAAAAGAAATAGTCTGATAAAATGTGTATTTTTGCTAAACTGAAAGTTGTGTTGACAACATTTAAATAAGTAAAAAGTTTTCTAGAAAATACTATGGCCAAAAATTAGATAACTGCTCTTAAAATTATCTCTAACAAAAAGTTATGATTAGTGACAACTAAAACTTGAGGTTAAATGTTATTAAAAATGTATTTTTAACCCTTTAACGACAACCGATTATTATTTTATATAAATTTTTGCAAAAGTTCTCTTTAAAATCTTGCTGCTTCAGCTACCTCTGTAGTTTGGATGTTACTGTTACCACAGCAAGAGATGTATGCCGCAAAATTTTATTGTCTGAATTATAAGGGTTTGGGGTTGCTGGCGACCCATCTTGTTATTTGCGTAATTAAAAGGACATATCAAAAAGTTAAATGGATATTAAAGAGTTTAACGACGTGAAGAACATAATAAGGATATTGACAATAATAATTATGACCCAAGTGATAATGAAAGTAAATCTAAAAGACAATATGAGAAATAAGGGGAGGCAGCCGAAATACTGTATGAACCAAATGAAAATGAGTCGTAACGATGATACACGGACAAAAAAATTGTTCTGTATCTTCCTTAACCTAACAAAAACTAAGTGGAAAGCTTGGAAATTTTATTTTGACGACAATATGCTACATAAAATTGCTACTCATACAAACGAAAACCTACGTAGAAATCAGAAAAACTTTTTAAAAGCGCAGAAATATTTATTTATCTATTTTTTTCTCAGTATCTACAGCTTTTACCAATTACAGATACCCTATAAACTCAATTATAATGCCTATCCTATTGATACACATACATAATCACAAATGTATTACTAATATTTAAAAAATAAAAAATAAAAACATAATTTACAAAAATAAGAACAAACAACTTAAAAAATAGTTATGTGATTGAGTTAGGTAGAGATTTTTCTCCACAATTTTATTATATTGAGTAAGGTTGGTGGTATTAATATCTAGTCGCCTACATATGCATTAAACATGCATATGCAACAACAAAAGTACACACGCGGTAAACTAAAGAATTTTTGTAGGTGTTAATTCTGGAAAAACCTAAATAAAAAGTTCCTTTTATCTGGTATTGCTTTGTTTTATAAAGAATAAAAGTTTAGTCAAGATCTCGATAAAATAAATTTTATTGGTTAATAATTTTAATAAATTAATCAGACATATCTTTATTCGCCTGTTTTTAGTAACAATCTATGGAAAAGGAATAATAGGGCAAAATGGTTGTAGCCTTGTTCTGAATAAAAACCAAATTTTTTAAAAAATGGGTAATTTAGAAATTTTTGTTTCACTCTCCCAATCGATTTACATCATACTTTATACTGTGGTGACCAAATATTGCTTCCGTATTCTAACTATGACAATACCAAATTATCAAATAGCCTAAGATAGACGTCAACACTAAAGCACCTTGTAGACCTGACAATAAACCCCATCATCCTGTGTGCATCAGTTATTCTGGCGGTTATGTGGTCAGTGAAACTTAAAAAGTTATCAAAGATGACTCTTAAATCTTTCTGGGTTAAAGTCTGGGACAATACAGTACTATTTCAATTATAATTAAAATTAATTTTGTTTTTATTGATCATTTTCGAAAATTAAAACTAAAGCCATTAGTATTGCACCATTCAAAAACATTGTACAAATTTTGTTGTAAAAGCACACAGTCACTATTACTACAAATTTCCAAAAAAAGTTTAAAGTTATTTACAAACAATAATTGTTGGAAACTTTTAACAACACTACAAATACCATTATTGGCTATAATAAATAGAAGAGGTCTAAGGTTCAATCCCTAAAAAGTACAGATAAACATTATTATGCAATTCTGATTTTCCTCTTTTTATTTATATATTGTTGCCTTTCAGACAAATAGAATTTCATCAAGTTAATCAAACCAACGGTTACATTTATATTTTGCAAAGATTGAATTTTAGTACTTAATTCCATTCATAGTTTCGCCGACGATAGTACCCTTCACTCCAGTTTTCAGGTTTCCTAAACCCATCACTAAACCTGACTTGGAAAACAAACGCAGAGCGATGCAGATATCTCTTTCGCGGGATCTTAATTTTAATATTGGATTGGGGCGTCCAAAAATCTCGTCCATTTAATGCATCCAAAACACAATCATGTTCCTTGTCGCGAAAAGAGTCATCAAATACTCATCCTCTACTTATGAGCGGCCAAGTTTTACAGAGCAAAGACACCTTCAATCTCGTGGGCGTCACATTTGAAAGTAACCTTAACTGGCATAAACACATTGTATCTATAGCCACGGCAGCTTCAAAAAAGCTTGGATTTCTCTTTCGAGCCAAAAGTATTTTCCACTTCTAATTTATACACTTTATATGTGTCCCAAATCCGACCTCCCTTGGAATATTGTTCTCATATCTGGGGCATGGCGTCCCCAACAACCCTGAGCATTCTTGATTCTATTCCAAAGAAGAGCTATTCGTCTCATTAATGATCCTTCACTTACAGAAAGGCTTCCCTCTCTTGCCCATCGTCGGGCTGTGGGCGATTTATCGCTTTTATAGGTACTTCCATGGCTTCTGCTCTGAAGAATTGTCCAGTATAGTTCCTCCACTCACGGTTCCCAACAGAGAAACTCGTGGTTCCGCGCGTATGCATCCTATACGGTCAACTGGACAGGCCCCGAACTTCTCACTTTGTTCGTTCTTTTATCCCTAGAGTTTCTAGATTGTGGAACCTGCTGCCCGCGGAGGGTCTTTCCTTCCCCCCAAATCTTCAAGTATTTAAGTCCCGTGTCAACAAACTCCCTCTTACCTCGCTTAAGACACCCACGGTACGTTAGTATTTAGGCTTTTACTTTTAAAAACCACCATGTTTTGGTGAAGCTGCATGTAACAGAATTTTTTCAGATTTTTACCATTACTATTTACTAATTAAGCTAAATTATATGATATATGCGTCTAACTCTAAGTAAACACTCACAAATTTGATTTATATGACATTTCCAACAAGAGGTGTACCAATAACACCTACACTATTAGGATTGCGATAATCTTCTAAATAACTGTCTGACCGACACTTAGTGTTGGTTTCCTTCTCCTCGAAAATTCTTTACTTGACGTTTTTGTGCTAGTTTAATATTTTAAAAACAACGTTTGAAAGAGTACATGAACTGTGTTGTCGAGCGGAATTAATTGCGTGAAACAATTCTTTAATATGCCTAGTAATTGTGCTGGAGAGTAACCAGTGCTACAGTAAGCTGTATTTCAGCGTTTTTTTATTAATATTAATATTAATTTTAGAAACTGTTTAACCGTCTTTACAGTTTTTTTCGTACTGCTGTTTGTGCTGGATTGAAACGGTGGAAATGTTTTTTCTGTTTAATTCCTTACTTTAAAGTATTAAAATTCAATAGAGATAAAACTAGGACCATTATAGAGACTATATGTATGCTAAATATGACCTGTGCAAATAAAGCAAAAGTTTGTCTTCAGTAGCAAAAGCATTTGGGTTATTCATATTATAAACCTCTATCGACTTAGAAATTGCATCAGTAACGCATAAAAACAATTTTTTGTTTAAAAGGTCCTAAAAAATCTAAATGTTACCTTTCTCAAGCATTTTCTGGAAATTTCCAAGGAATCAAAGGGCAGCTTTATGGTGTGGCTTAGAAATTTTAGACAGACATTACAAGACTTGCTTGCATAATTTTTCTATATCATTATTTAACGATGGCCACCAAATATAATTTCTAGCTAGTGATTTAGTTTTTACCATTTCCCTTGTGAATTATGTAATTCCTTTAACATGTTTGCTTGCAACGAAAAAGGAACTATCACTCTATAGCCCCACATTAAAGCATAATTTTCAATAGTTATTTCATTTTTGCGAATAAAATATGCCTTGTACTCATTTCTTACCTTTAAACACTGCAATACTTTAAATGCCCCTCACCCTCAGGTATGTTCATAAGTATTTTTGATTACCCCAATTAATAATTACAGCCAAGTTTGCGTTATTTTTTTGTAGAACAAAATTAAAGCATAGACTAAAAATATTAATAGTTGTTTAGGCCCTTAGGAAGTTTTATTAGGCAAAAATAGGTTTTAGCTTAAAAATTAACAGTGGTATTAAAATAGATAATAAAAATGATTCTTATATTTCTTAGTAATTTAAACATAATGTTTAATTTAGTAATGCCAAATATTTTTTTAATGAAGTTACAAAAATAATATGTTAATGATATTATGTAAATAAAGTCTAAACTTTTTAAGAGGCTAAACGTGTATATAATCAAAAAAGTAAACCCAAATAAAGTATTTACACTGTATCAAAAATTATCTAAATGGATTTAAAATATTGTTTTCACTTTGACTTAAATCCTAATATTCTTGCATAGAAAATCTGTGTCTTTTCTGTGTACCATTAATTATCGGACACCCTGTATATTTATTTAAGTGTCGCTCTTGACGCCACAGAAGAAATTCAAATTAAATTATAACGACGTTAGGGCTAAATTAGCTTCTTTGTACTACAAATAAAACTGCCAAATTTTATTTAAATCGGCCAAGAGTAATTTAAGATATTACCAAAAAACAACATTATTTATAAAGTTTAACAACCCGTATTTTGAAGAAAAAAGCATATCCGAAACTACTTCTGTAGAAACAGTTTCCTTTTAGAATTAGCTTATAAACAAGGCCCCATTTTTTTTCGCAATTAAAAAACAGTCCAAATTAATATAAAAAAAATATGTTTACAAACATAAAGCACTAGTTTAATTTCAGGTTATGGTTATATATTTTTTTATTTACAATCCCTTATAACAGAATATAATACCACATTTACTTTTTTATTTATGTATGAAAGTAACTTTTTAATATTTGCTGGCAAGGGAAGCAGATGGTCCAGGCAAAATGAACATTTTAAAATAATAGCAGACATAATACAAGCCGAAATTCATTATAAAGACAAAAGTTATACTTTGGGTAACACACGAATAATGGTGTGGTTTTTAGATTACGGTTAAAGGTAGTTATTACAATGCGTATAAAGTGACTATACTCTGTTTAAGTTACATAATACGCATAATTTTAAATCGTGATCAACGCGTAATATCGCGTTTTGAAAGGTATTTAAACATAATTGTAAACCTAAAGCCTTTTAACCAAAAACTGTACAGAAAACGTGATATCATGTGTTAATCCCAGTTTAAAAATTTGCATATGTAACTTGGAAAGAGTTTAGTTTTCTAAAAATACGGAGATCGATATATTTTTAGTATTCAGCAGAATAAAAGTCAAATATTTTAGCAAATTTGAATATCTTTTATGATATACATTAAGTGCTCTTACCGCTTTATTGTTCTAGATTTTACCTAACATAATTAAAATACTCGGGCAAGCAAACAATTTAGGACACTCTAAAATTGTAACTTTCTTAGCATATCTGTAAAAGTATAAAGCATTGTTTCATAGGTGCAAGGTTATTTGTTTTAAAAACATATTTTATCTGTTATTAATGTTTTTAAACGGTTCTACCTAACTTGACCTGTTTACTATTTATTTATTTAGGTATTTGGGTTTAATATAGTATTTAAAATTTGACCCCCTTCCTGACGACCGATCGATCTGAAACTTGGAACACACTCATAATCTTGATGACAATACAATACTCGTATAATACATTCTTTTATGAGTTGTAAATCCAAAGATGGCCACCGCCACAAAATGATGGATTACATATTTTTTTTCCAGAAACTACCTCAATATAAATATTAAATTGGTTGGTAGAATGGAGCTAACTAAAAAATAAGAAAATTAAAATCCAAGATAGCCCGCCTCAAAATGTCGAATTACATATTTGTCTGCTTCGCCAATATAAAATCTAAATAATAATTAAATTACTTTTGCTGTATAAATCCTAAAATCACAGTAAATGCTTTAAAATTATGCAGTGTGGTCCATTAAGTGTAAATATAGAGTAAAATTTAAAAAATACATTACATAAAAGAAATTTCTTCATGGCTTAAAGACCAACCATTTTTTTATCAAAAAAACTTAACTTAAAAGAAACTACCACCTAAGCCATATACTTAAACGAATATAACCAAGCTATCGTCATTACACACTTCCCTCTGTTAAAGGTTAATAATTATTATTTTTTGTTCCTTTATCATAATTAACTGTAGAAATCTGTACATTAAAAAATTATACAATATATATAGCATCAAATATATGTTTTACAGCTTTTGTGTTTCGGCTTTAATATTTTTGTTCTGCACAACATTTAAATATATGACATACAGGTGTATTAAACTTTAAAACTTTATTTTCTTGGTTCAAAGGTCTAGTACCTATAAAAACATTCCGAATAGGATTAAAAAAACGAAATAAGTTTAGGGGCAGTGTTTGTTCATTAAATACATAAAATTAATTTTTACATTTGATTTCACGTACTAAAGAAAAACGTTAAAATAATTGGGTTCCAAAGAAAATAACTAATTCTATTGATGATTTGATTACTGCTGCAACAGATTCTTTCCTTTCTCTATTAAAAGCTATTTTATTTATTAAGAAAACCAATTTAATATTAGTCCATAATTGGTTACTATAATTTGTCCATACTTTAATTTTTCGAAGACATTAAACTAATATTTATATTTTCATATTTATAAAACGCTGCTACAGCGATAAAAGAGCTTGCTCTACTGGCATGTTACTACTTCTACGTGCGAATGAACATAGAAAAAAGAGAGTCCGGACCATTCTAATTGCGTGTGTAAGTTTCCAAATAAAAAAATGCCAGTATTTCATATTAAGGACTTTCCTCTACTAAATTAACTACACTAATTTATGACAAACAAAAATTTGGAAAAATCCTAAATCAGCTTGGGTAATTATTATTAAATAATGTTTTTCTGCTAACTTTGTATTTTTGAAATCCTAAAATTAGTCATAACTTAATATCTTAATTAACAACATAATGGACTAATATTTTTAAAACATTTTTAAATTTAGATGTAAAAATATCTGTATAGAATATTTAACAATTTTTTTAGACAGTGCAGGTTTTTACAAAAACACAGTATGAAATCAAAAACTAAATTTATGTAAACAAACCATTTGTTATGTAAACAACACTACACTTACCGTGATTTTTATAACAAATCTAAACATTGTTACATAAATCAAATTCAAATTTGCAATTTTCGCATATCCGCTTGTTACAAAACAGTCCGAAAATGGACGAATTCTATGCTCAAACAAAATCAGTGCCCAATCAGAATGGCAAATAATAATGTGATTGTTAATGTAATTTCTATGAATTTGCCTATTGAAGGGGACTTGTGTCCGTCATTGAACAAACGGCCGTTCCGTTCGACCGTTATAATGCGAAAGATCCACATAATTTTAGCGACAATTGTCGTATTTGTATGGCTTTTGGGCCACACATTATTGACTTTACAGCAACTGAAAACAATTTAACTTGGAACCATTTGGTAAGTTAGTTTTGTTTAAAAATAATACCTTTTGTTTAATGTCGATTTTACAAAGCACCCGCAAGTTTTGATTTAATGACGTATTTTTTTATTGTTATTTTGGATGTTATTACAAATTTTGTTCATAAATGTAATTCTGAAGCTTAAAAATAAGCGATTAAAACAGAATAAAACTTTTACATTTGCGTTGAACATTATACCGGGTGTCCAGTTTTTATAGGCAATTTAGTTCCCTAAAGGTTTATGTGCAGATGTTGTTTTTTACCTCGATAGATAGGCAGCTTTGACCAAGAATTAGAGTACAAAAGAAACTCAAATTAAAAGGAAATAAACCTCTAAATGATAATATTAACAAAACCGTTAAACATTTTCTTTTTGTCACTAAAAACAATATTTTCGATATATTTTTGAAAAAAAAGTCAATTAATTTGGCCCAGTCTATTGATTACCTTTAAAAAAAAAATATTCTAAAAACATTAAGTGTTGCTCCATGGACATTTTCTTCATTAAAAGTTATTTTAAATGAGCAACGTAAATATTTGCCTATTCACCGGATTTAAAGATAGGCAAATCATGATAGCAAAAAGGTTTTCAACTAACTTAAAGCAAATCAAAACATCTGGCCACCGCGTGTTGACGAATGTTTGTCTTGCAGACTTGGAGCTTAGGAATTCATTAGCAATGAACCGATATTTGCAAGCTTAAATGTAATTAAACGTCAAGATATAGATGAAGTGTTGCTCTCACCATATTAATTAAGCTGCATCAAATTATTTTAAGGGGATTGGCTAACAGACCGCCGGTGATTTTGTTGAATTATAAGAAGAAAACCACCGTCCGGTGTTTTTATATATTTACGTATATGACAACCGCCTAAATTGTTAATTAATTTGTTATTACCGGCGGTTTTTACTTATTTTATCGGCACATAACGCCGTCCGGAAGTTTTTCTTATAAAAACTAGTAAAACCGCTAAATAACAGTTAAAGTTAAGCTAACCTTAATAATTATTTTTTTTTACTGCGCCGTAAGCGTTGGATTCTTTTGTGGTTTTATTTAATATTGTGGTTTATCCTATAGCACCCTTTGAAAAAACAAATTTAAGTAACATAGCGGGATGGAGACAGGCAAAACCACCTATGTTTTATCCACCGTTTCTTGGCTGGATTGCCACTTTATTAAGGGCCTACAATTAAAAAAAGATTCATTACAAAACTATTTAGTGGACCCAATATTTTACAACACCAGAAAATTCTTTTAAATAAATATTGTCAGATAGAAAAGGCGAAGGAATAACTTATCAGAACGTCATCGCCAGCATAAAAGATCGAATTCGATATACATTAAAATTCTTAAAAAGTAGAAAATAATTTGTCTAAAAATTCAATTATAAACAATACCAAATACAAATTAAAAATATCAAGAACAAAATATAAAAGAAAAAGAAGTTAGTTACCTTCTGGCTATGTAACGGAATCTTTGAGCCTAATTTTAACCAACTTCAGCTATTCGATTTCTTTGGAAACTTTGCACCTAAGGGATAATGACAATGCAATAATCTGCAAACAGTATCCCGTTATCTTTTTGAATCGCCAGGAAAAAAATTCCATTATATTATAAAAACAACACACCTAGGTTGCCATCTGTTGGCAACATTTTCAAGCTTTGCTATTAAATGAAGAAGAAATTTTTTGGTGGGTTGCAACATGTTGTACGGCGATCCAAACATTGCCTGGATTGCCATCTGTTGGCAAAATTTCAGGCTTTGCTGCTTAATAGAAGAAGAAATTTTAAGTGAGTTGCAATCTGTTGGAAAAAATTTTAAAAATTTCAACTCTTGTTCGTTAAAGAAATTTTTTCGTATTTGCCAAGAAGTAGCAAATAACAGAAAATTGAAAATAATTAATAGTTTAAAAAAACTAAAAAAAAACACGCTTTTATATGCAACCAGAACAAAAATTGGAAAATAATTTTTCGTTAAGAAAAAGAATGTTGTCATTTCATGAAAGTAAAGAAGCGTGGGGTGACTTCATATTAGAGAAGTCATAAATATTATATTTGCAAGAATATCTATGGAAATGGAAAGTTATGAAAAAATAGTTGAAATGCGCCCCACGCTTTTTACTATGAAATGACAATATTTTTAATGAAAAATTATTTTCTAATTTTTAGTTCGGTTGCATATAAAAGCGTGTTTTTAGTTTTTAAACCTTTTAATTAGGTCCACAATTAAGTTTTCATTCTTTATTGTAATATTATTTTGTAAAAAAACGATTGTGTGAGAAAATAATATATAGAACCCCTGGAGTCGAGTTTTTTTATCCCTCGACGAATTGCCTCCTCCTATCGGTCGGGCTTTATACTTTTTGCCTTGGGATAAAAAGTTACCTTTAGTCTAATAATATATATATATACTGATAAAATAAGGCATTTTTAAACTTCCTTTCCGTATAGAAAAATATTCCAACAGGGCAATCAGCTTTCCGTTTAGTCCTAAGTACTTAATACCACAAGACTTATAAGTTTAATCTATTAAACTATCCAATACATTTTGAGCAAAATTTTACTTCAAAAATTGTAAAATGTACAATTATTTAATAAAAATACGTCGGTTCATCGAAAAATTATAAAGAAGCTTTTTATAGAGCGTTTAATTTTATACAAGTGAATGACTTGGTATCGCTTTTTAATGAACCATTACAGGGTTATAAAATTCTTAACTCAAAAAACAAGCTTTACCATGTTAATTATATGGGCAATTAAAACGCATCCCGTGGCACCTCTTAACCTTTGTGGCGAGCGTAGTGCAGCGGTAACGTACCAGCTTCTCACCGCAGCGATTCGGGTTCGAATCTCGGAACCGGACATTGGCATTTAATCGCTCGTCACCTCACAGAAGGCTTGGCAAACCACTGTGTAGTATTCTGCCTACCCTGGGTAGTAGTTATTTTAAAGAATAACGTCCGTGGTGGCACTACCGCGTTGTCTTAAAAGGTGCTGTAAAATGCAAAAATTGCATATTTCAGTGCTTGGATAACGTTGACGGAACAGCGTGAAAAAAGGGGTTAAACATCCAGTAACCCGACGCCTACGGTACTCTGGTACTTAGGCATAAAGCCTTCGTCGAGTGTTAAACAGATAAAAAAACCTTAAGGGCTGTGGTTTTAACCGGATTTTTTTTCTTCATTTTTAACAATATTTTCGATATAATTAAGAATAAAAATTTCAATTTTCTTTAAATTAGTCTAGCATATATGGTAATAAAAAGAATAAAAAATTGCACCCAAGCCATTGGTAAATCTTTTTAGTAAAAGAAAATTATAAAAACAAAAAAACTACGGTAAAATGACTATAAGCAGCAGGGCGCTCAATCCGTTCCCACGGGATACTGACTGAATGGAGAGAAAATTGAAAGAAATAAAGGCAGGTTCTGTTATATAAAACGAAAAAAAGAAATTGTTTGTTTCTGGAAGAAACGAAAGGCAATGCCGCCGCGTCTTGCCTGGGCGATTAGATAACTTGTCAACCTTAAAAGAAAATTTCATTTTACAAACTCGTTCGGTAAAAGAATTGGGCTAAATTGAAGTTGAAGTGGGGTAAGAGGAAATGAAAATTACACATCGAATAAAGTTACTTCTGACAAACTTGTTTATTCTTCATTTTGCACGTGTAGTGGAGTTTATCTACTTGAATAAAAGCCAATCTGTCACAACCAGATGTTCTTTTATATATACTTAAATAGACTTTCTCCTAACGCTATTTTTCCATTTTGATTAGAAAATATTGCTTTATTAAAATGCCGTTACTTCAATGTTTTGTTAATGATTAGCAAAAATATATTTAAGTTATATTATTGCTTCCTAATAAACAAAAATATAGTTTATATTAAAATAAATATGATTTTATTCGTTTTTATATATTTGGGATTAGTTTATTAAAAATTTAATCATGGTATTTCCCAGCTACGGTAGGTTGATTTCTTATACGGCGCATTTTCCTAATGTCTCCACCCTTTTATTTTTTCAACGCATCGACATACCTGCGTCAGGAAGGTTCTATATTTTTAGAGTAAAAAAGGGTTGTGGCACATAATTTGAAAGCTCCTGATGAATACTTTATAATCCCCAACATGCGATATACTGCTTATAATATTACTTCCTTATATACTTGTACCTTATTTAAAATAAGTGCTAATTTAAAAATTACCTAAATGCCTATTTAGATGGTCATATTTTTAAAACTTATAAACGTTTTAATGGTGATAAATCTAACTCTATTAGTTTTGGAAATATAGCCATCCTAATCAGGTATTTAGGTAATTTTTAAAGTTCCGTCATTTTGTAGTAGGTAAAAGTATTTTACTTCTAGGGTTATTAACTACTTATCAAAAGCTTTTAAAATGATGTGCCACAAGACACCCTTTTCCATTAATTTTGTTTTCACAAGATGTCGACCAGCCGCTGTCTGGAAATTCTTACCTGTAAATTTTACTCTGAAATACAGTATTTACGCAACAATTTCATTTTCTGCAGTTTAAATTTTTTATAATGATCTGGTAAAAGAAAATGCACTGTATGATTTTATAAAAAGAATTTTTATGATCAAAATCCAAAGTTTCTTTCTTTCTGAGATACCCACAGGGCGTTAAAGTTTAAAAAAGTATCTTTAAACCGGTTTATTTAAAATTTATTCTGTTTGGGATAATATTTTTATAGCCTTAACTAATTTTATATTATTGGGTCCAGTGACGTCTCGTTGGGCACCACAGCCAATATTATTGAAGAAAAAAAGTAGGTCACTGATATTATTTGTGGTTTTATTTTATTTTATTTTATTTTTTTTGAATAAACGATTAAGATTATAATTTTTTTAGTCTTTCAGTATTTTATTTGTATCTAGCTTTGTACTTCGTTGAAAGAAAAAAATATTTAAGTTATTTTAAAAGTAATAATAGAAAAAAGAACTGATACCAAAAATAAAAAATTTCTTATTTTTGGCCAAACATTCCAATTTGTATTTGTGCATTTTTATTGACACTCATAAGGACTTTAAATAGCTAATTTTTTTTGCGATAAAAATATAGGAAAGTACAGAGGTTATATATATTTTTGATTCCTGTATCAAAAAATAAATTTATAAAACAACACAACAAGCTTTATTGTAATTATGTAATCATTTTTTAAAATCAAAATTTAATATTAGATGTAAAATCAATCAAGGCTGTGCTTAATGTTTTGACAAATGAACTACATTTTTAAAATAACTTTATGTTTTCTACCTACTTGTAAATAGTTACTGTTTTATAGTATTATTTATAAAACAATTTCAATGTTTATCTTGTAATATTTCATTTCTTTATAATTTTGTTAATAAAATACTAAAAGTTAATCCAATCGGCTAGCTTTTTGCTTTGAAGTTAAACAGCACCAGCTCGCAATTAGCGTTTGGGGCTAATGAATTCTAAGACTCGTTTTGACAAATCAAACATTCGTTAGAATGCCTTTGCCTATAATTTATTTAAACGTTAAAGTTTTGTTATGTTAAAAAACGTCGGAATCCAAAGACTTCTAATAATAAATTACAATAAAAAAATATGTTAAACGGTTTTAATACAATAAAATGATGTAGGCTAAGTACTAACGAAATTATTATTCTTAGGAAATTATTGGAATTTATATAAGGTCTAGCAGTAATAAATTCAGCAGTATTTTGACATTTCGCATGCTCAGTAGTAGTTTTAAAAAAGCAGAAACTTTCTTAAAGTTACTGCTAGACTCTTATTTTATTTCGTTTTAAAATGTAAATATATATATATATATATATATATATATATATATATATATATATATATATATATATATATTTACATTTTAAAACGAAATAAAGATTAAGGGTTTAAGTAATTTTTGTTTATTTTTAAACTTTATCTTTAAAATATACTAAAAAGTTAAAACTTCTTCATTTGTAACTAAACAATACAAATAAATAAAATAGACTATAAATAAAAACAAATAATGTCCCAGTTTTAGGTTAAAAATAATACAAGCATGTCATGCTGAATAATAACACTTCTTTACATAGAGCGCGTTAATGTTTAGCAGTAATAAAATAAGGTTTTTCCTTTATACTGCTAGCACTATTTGCCTATTTCAATAATTCCCAATTAAGTTTTTAGTTTTGTTGTTAGTTGATACTTTCTATTGAATTTATTTAATGTCTCACTATGCAGGGCTTATTTTCTGAGTTCTAGTTAGCTAAAAGAACAAAACTTTTAAAACAAAGCACATTATTCTCCTGTGTCGTTCGGTTTGGCAAAAACGAGGAAGTCTTTAGTAGTGATTGCGACTGCACCGTACTTCAAATGAAACTAATAGAACTTTACGTGATCGTTCTAACGAATTTCTTTGCGCTTTTTCTCTTTTAGCTATCCATTACGATACCGGAAATTAAGCTCACACTCGTCTTGATGTCACCCTTACAGTTTGTTGCCGAATAGCTTTGTTTACTATCTGCCATAACGATAACAGTATAATAAATACTTTAAACTAAAGTATACGTGGTGGACACTTTGTTTCATTAAGGATTAGTTATGATATACAGGGTGTCCAAGTGAGGATATTTTGCGATCTATTTTTTGAAAAATGGGCTTTGGAGAATTTTTAAAACTTGTTAACAATATAAAGTCAATAGGGGACATACGAGTACGAGAGTTTAACAGTTCTCACACTTTCAGTTATACCGAAACTAAATGTAATTTCTAATTTTAAATGGAACATAACAAGTATATCTTGCTTTACATCGTTGAAGAGCTTATAAAAAGGTTTTTTAAAAATCTCATGGTCAACTATGGTTTCTTTTTAAAAATGCAAGTTTGTGTCATAGCTCAAAGCTATCGAATTATACCTTTCAATTGGAAAGATAATTATCTGCAAGTTTTTTATCAACACTTTTTCTATTCCGAATATTAGTTGATTTATAGAGAAAGAACCATTTAAAAATAAAAAAACGTTTTCATTAAAATATCTAGTAAGTCACATTTTTTTTGGAAGAAACAAAAGTGATTTAAACTAAGCTCCTAAAACTGCAATTCTTGCCCCATTTACCTATCTCTCTAGCTGCAGGGTTTCTGAGAACATCGAAAAAACTTACCCTGTATAAGGAAACAAATTGTTTATTAATGTTTATAAAGTATTAGTAGTAATTAAAAGATACGTAGAGCACCTAAAACTTGTATGATTAAAAAGAAAAGAGAAAAAAATTTTGATTTTATTTTGACAATGTATGGTGTCAAAATTCCATAAGCATATAAACTGCTATAAAAACTTAAAGAAAGTAGGTAGACAAAAAAATACTAATAAAAAACACCCATTTGTTTACATATTATTATGTACTTATGTATAGAGTTTATCGTTCAATCATAAATAACTGGTTAAAAACTGTTTAAAGCCAGTGATAAGAAGTTTTGTGATTTCTTTAACTAAAAGTCAGGTTTCTTACGTAACTAATCTGTTCTATTGTTTATCCCACATGAAAGAACCAATTTCATTTAGTTGTTTATTTTATTATTGGGGATTCAACGAGCTACAATTTCTCCTTATGCCTTATGCTGCCACTGTTGATTCACGTCCACCATTTCAATAAATATTGGCAGTTAATTTCATTCGAAGGTATACTTGCACGGTAATAATGGAGAGTCCATGTTGTGGCAAAAAGATGCATTTCTTTACAACTTTGTTTGGGATATAAAATTCATGCATAAATACTATATTTTAAAGCAAAATTGATAATTATTAATTTTAAAATAGCGGCTTAGCGCCTTCTTTGAAAAAATCTTTTAGTTTATTTAGATAGTAACATTGAGTAATTGAGCACATATGTTATTACCCGACTTCTTTTTTTTTTATTATTTTTTTTAATATTATTTTTTTATTATGTTTAACTTTTTAGTGACTTTTACTAATTTCTTTGAAGTCGGTTCAATTTTTTTATGATTATTTTTAGCTTTTTAGTTTCCTATTATTACAATTAAATCGGTAAATACTCACTAAACAACATTACTAGTACCTTTTTTAGCGGTCAGCTGCAGCATCCATCGAATTATAAGCTTTTGGCAGTAGAAGAGGTTTAATTAAGGAATTAAAAAAGATTTAACTAACCAGAACTAACCATGACCCTTACCCATACTCTGTCTTTAGTTCCGTATATTTTTTATCAAAAACTTATAAATCGATGCACAGGGGCTGCGATAAATCGATACAAACGGCGCTGCATCCAACCACTTGTAGATTGGTAGAATACATTATATTTGTCAAAAGCTTATAAATCGATAAACGCAGGGCTGCAACAAATCGATACACACGGGGCTGCAGCTATCCGCTTGTCTTTTAGTTTGGTAAAAGGGTGAATTTTACCCCAAGGTTGTCGATTCTGGATGAGCCCTTAATCTTTCCTATGTATGGCAGAGAGAAAAAATAGGTCTATTACCTTTTCCCTCCCGCGATCCTGACTTTATATTTTTATGGTACCACCGCGTGAAATGCACTCTTTCAAATAAAAAATAATTTTTAAAATCGTTCCACAAACACCAGAGTAATCGCGTAACATAAGGCCTGTTCGTAGAGAAATCACAAACTAGTCAGTGCCAATCGGGTATTATTATTTAGTCAGGTGACCGGTTGCCAACTGGTCATAAGACGTATTTGTAAAATCTGATTGGCGCTGACTAGTATGTGATTTCTCTACGAGCAGACCTATTCACATTAACATACGTGGTGAATTGTGAACCTCCTCCTTTTGGTCGGTGAAAAGCACAAAACAGAAAGAGTTTGAGAAGTCCGATTGCCGTGTTAAATCTGCGACACTGCTGAGACAGTTAAAAACTGTCAAAATACGCACCCTAGGATCTGGCCGAGTAACTACACGGCCTTGAAGGCATATGGTATATTTTAGTTTGTGGCGCCATCTGTTAACTATTAAGCTAACTAAAAGTGCATATTTTGCGCCATACCCAAAAGCTGATTTAAAATAATTTATCTTGTAAAGCTTTGACATTAGATTTTCTTTTTAGCAATAAAATGTAAAAAACATTAACGGTTTACGCATCATATTTTTCATTTTACTATTAAAAAGAAAACCTAATATCAAAGCTTCACATATATAAGGAATTAAAGGAGAAATTAAACAAATTATTAATTTTAAATACCTCCAGAGTTACAACAAAAGTTTTATTTTAGTTTTAAAATATTTTTACAAAAAGTTCTAAACATTGAAAATTCAAAGGTACATGTTTATTACACCAAACATTATGTAAATAATGCAAATAGGAAGAAAAACAACCTGTAAACACAATAGTATGATTAAGTGGGGATATTATACAGTTTTTGTAATTAAATTTTGGTATATTATGTAGGAAAGCAGGCACAGCCAGATAAATTCATCACAAATTGGGTAGGTGTAGGTGCACTCCGCACAAATCAGGTGTGTGTCTTAATTTAGGTACTCGGAATACTACCCTGAAACAAAAAACAATATTATTTAGAGATTAACTGCCTGTCACAGTAATGATTAAGCAATTTATGTATATAATCAGTTTAATGGTAAAAATGAAAAACACTAAAATATTTAAAAACATAAAATGGATCATTTTTTAAAGATATATGTATGTTCTATATTGGTGGGGCGGATTCATTTACACATGGAAAATATAAAAAATGTGACTGCTTTGGTCCGGGTCCTGGGGTACAGCGAGCTGACCTGTTCAGCCCTATTGACTGGCCGGTTGCCTAAAAGAAAATAAAGAAAAAGTCCCCAAAATACCCCCAAATTTTAATCGACCTTTCAGTCTGCCACCGTTATCAAAATAAAATTAAAAGAAAAATAAAAACTGAGAAAATTAAGTAATTTTTAAGTTTAAAATCTTTAAAAGTCAAAGTTAAGGAAACCGAAGCAGTCCCATTTTTGGCATTTTGGCATCTACCCAATTAAGTACCATCAAATGGACAATTTGGCTTTGTTAGTTATAATTTTTGGCTGTCTAAATTTAAAATACTGTTAAGGAAAGCAATTTTATAGATTTTGGAAGGGTGTTTGAGTGCAGTGTGCTTTTGAGCATCTGTATTATTAAATATGGTGCCATGGTACCTACAGTATAGGTATATCAAGTGCTTGGCTCAAGCAAATCTGATAAAATGGTCAAAAACAAAAATTTCTACAGTTTTTAGATAGAGTTAAGCTTGGAGTTAAGCAACTAGAATTTTTTCATGTTTTCACTAAATCCTTTGAAAACTAAAAAAAAAACAATCTTTAGCAATCATTTTGATGTAAAGGAAGCTATGAATATTTAAAAGCAAATTTAAGTTTACTAATATTAATACATCTGTTAACATGTACTTACTTCGGTAAGGTCGTTGTCAAGGTCTCCAAAATCAAGGTAGATATAGGTCTCCCTAAATAAATCTATATATTTTTTCTTTTCTTGATCTTTTTTCCACTTGATAAGGTTACTCCAAACATGTTTATTTCTGCCATTTCCACTGACAAAACAGCAAAATTAACATAGCGTCGGTGTGTGTGTGTCTACAAACGAAAATGATAAAATGGCCGCGACCAAGTCACGGGAAAGGAACGATTAAGTGTGGATGAAGTACAGATACTTACCGTTCCTTGGGTTTCTAGATAAAAATCACATAAAAATTACAGGTTACTATACAATAACGTCTTAACATGCATGTCGCACCTAAGCGTATAGGCAACCAACATATCGTTCTGTCCCTTTAAAAATCTGGCCAGGTGCAATGACAACTCTCATAAAAAGTTGGCTAGCGCTGGTGAAAAGTGCAAATTATACAAGGTTGTCGATACTGGATGCTTCCCTGATCTCTTTTTTTTTTGCTTTATTATCTGGACATATGCCTATTTATATGAGCATATGCCTTACTAGACTCAGCTTTGCCGCAAAAAACTGGAGTCTGCCTTGCCTAAAAAATAAGTTTAGTACCTTTTTCTCTCGCGATTTTAACTTTATTTTTTTATGGGACCACCGCGGAAGTGCCCTCTTTGAAATAAAAAAAAATTAAAATCGGCCCACAAACGCCAGAGTAATCGCGTAACATACACAAAAAACATACGCAGCTAATTGAGAACCTCCTCGTTTTTAAAGTCGGTTAAAAATTTGATTTTGATATCAAAAAAACCGGTGATTTAAAGTGTGCCTTTAACCGTTAACCTTTAACTTTGGGCCCATATATTCACAAAAACGCCAAGTTTTGATTCAATTCACCAAGCGGTTTTTTTTTGGTTAGATTTTTAAAAAAGACAAAGGGTCACGAGTTATGACTTTAAATGACGTGTGTGTAGGTGTATGAATGTATGAATGTGACTGGGCAACCTCCAAGTGGTTTCGCTTTAGGTGCTGATATCAGTGGTAGTATTTTTTTTTCGTGTCATTGAAAAAATCTTTTTTATAATTTTAACACTTTTATGAACAAAAATACATAAAAATATTTAAAAAATACGTTTTATTAAAGATTATGATCAGGTAAAGTCAAAATAGTTATCCGTTTTTAAAAATTCGATCGAATAAAACAAAAAAAGGCTTAATGTAAAGTAAATTAAATCGAATTTTTGTAGGGTTTTGTAAGCATACTGAACGGTGAAAAGCACACTTAACGTTAGTGGTTTTCTCGATATATTTAATTTAGCACCCGATTATCCGAAAACCCATAAAAAGTCCTTTTTTTCTTAATTTTTAAAATTAATGTACAAAATCCAAAACACCGTGGCTGATCTTTGTAGAAAATTTATTAATGATTTTAAAGCCCTTGTTAATTTTCTTGTGCAATAAGCAATTGCTAAAATATTGATAGTTAAAGACAACAGGATCCTTTTAAATAAAAGTTAATCTAAGCTATAATATAAACAAATTATCTGATCCAAATAGTGGTGACGTTGGATAACGTTTATAAACCAAAAACAACAAAATTAATCCATTTATTTTTTCAGTATTCATTATGATTATTTTTTTTATAAAACACCATTACCAGAAAGTTTGGGCTTTAAAATGCTATCTTTAAAAAAATTGTGTTTTTTTTTTAAATGCTTTAATTTTTCTCCTTGTGTAATATTTAAAGCCTTTTGTAAACCGAGAAATCCTGGTTCTTGGGGTTGAACCAAGTCAAATTAAAATCGTTTTCCGGCGTTTTACTATCGATTGCACGAGGTATCTTCACGGATTTTTACTCTAAGAGATTAAAACACTGAATTCAATACGTCGATAAACGATTTTAAATTGACGCGGTTTAAACCCATAAACCAAGATTCCTCAGTTAAACAAGATTGTGAAAGCTTCCGTTTTATTTTTAAATCTTATATTAGCTGTACTATTTTCAACCAATTATTATCCATTTAAACTACGCTTTTGTATACTTGCGACTATAGTATCCCCGAAATAATTACCGCTTTTTTTTTTGTAAAAAAAAGCAAGCCGATCCCAAAGCAGCAAGCTGAAGTCATTATGACGTCATTTTTAAGTTACTTTTGGTCATAAGTCGTCATCAGACCAAAATTATGACAACATTTTAACGTCATTTTACTGACGTGTTTTTGACGTCATTGAAGTGACGTCTTTTCGATGTCATTTTTTGTCATACTAACTCATAAAAATCTATTGCGGTC
This sequence comes from Listronotus bonariensis, assembly GCA_014170235.1. Lineage (NCBI taxonomy): Eukaryota > Metazoa > Arthropoda > Insecta > Coleoptera > Curculionidae > Listronotus > Listronotus bonariensis. Next base: position 66,120 of record JACEGR010003581.1, on the reverse strand, counting down.
AGGTTTAGAAAACTCGCCAGAAAATTTTTGTGACATTATAGGATTCATGTCAAAATCCAACCAAAATATCATATGACAGAAAAATAAGACTAATAATTTTACACAATTGAAATTGAAAAAACTCTACCCCTAGATGGCGTAATGGATAATAAACGGCTTCGTTTATTCAACATCTTCGCTTCTTATAGAAATTTTTTGGAGTTTGTTGTTATTTTTTTTTAAATCTTTGGACAATCCACGAAGGCAGAAAGCCTAAATACCAACGTACCGTGGGTGCCTTAAGCAAGGTAAGAGGAAGTTTATTAACACGGGACTTAAAAACTTGAAGATTTGGGGGAGAAGGAAAGACCTCCGCTGGCAGTAGGTTCCACAGTCTAGAAACTCTGGGGATAAAAGAATGAACGAAATGGGAAGTTCGGGGCCTGTCCAATTGGACCGTATAGGGATGCATATGCGCGGCACCACGAGTTTCTCTGTTGGGAGCTGCAAGAGAAGGGACTATACCGAATAATTCGTCGGAGCAGAAGCCGTAAAAGTATCTATAGAAGAGCGATAGATCTCCCACAGCTCGACGATGGGCAAGAGAAGGAAGTCTTTGAGTAAGCAAAAGGTTATTAATAAGACGAACAGCTCTTCTTTGAATGACATCAAGAATGCTGAGTGTTGTTGGGGATGTTATTCCCCAGACATGAGAACAATATTCCAGAGAGGGTCGAATTTGGGACACAAACAAAGTGTATAAATTGGAAGGAGAAAAATACTTTTTGGCTCGAAATAGAAATCCAAGCCGCGGTGGCTATAGATACAATGTGTTTAAGCCAGTTAAGGTCATTTTGAAATGTGACGCCCACAAGGTTGAATGTGCCCCCGCTCTGCAAAACCTGGCCACGCATAAGCAAAGGGTGAGTATTTGATGATTTTTTTTGCGACAAGGAACATGATTGTGTTTTGGATCCATTAAATTGAACGAGATTTTTGGCGCCCCAATCAATCCAATATCAAATTGAGATCCTGTGAAAGGGATATTTGCTTCGCCCTGCGTTTGCTTTCCAAGTCCGGTTGAGAGATTGGTTTGAGAACCTGAAAAGTGGAGTGAAGGGTACTATCGGTACATAACTATGAATGGGATTGGTTGTCGAAGAAAGATGGTCGTTGATGTGAGGAAGGAACAAAGTTGGTGCTAGTACTGAACCCTGAGGCACTCCAGCATTAATTTCGTGAAAGCTTGAAGAGTGGCCATCAACAATGACTGATATACGTCGATTGGAAAGATAACTGGAGGACCAAGAGCAGAGTTTAGTTGGAAGACCGTAGGAGGGAAGTTTATTGAGAAGTGCGTCATGCTAGACCTGGTTAAAAGCTTTAGATATATCAAGACCAACGAAATGGGACTCACCCAGAAACTCAAGAGACTTGTTCCAGTTGTGTGAAACGAAGGAAAGAAGATCTGCTGTAGATCTCTTGCGATAAAATTGCCTGTCATGTAAAATTTTAGGTTTTTCTAAATAGCTAAGAATTTGCAAGTTAATGGATTTCTCCATTACTTTACAAAGCATTGAGATGAGTGAAATTGGTCTATAGTTGGATGGAGATTTAGATCCTTTCTTGGGAATAGGCTTGACACGTGCAGCTCTCCAGCTGTCTGGAAAAATACCCGTGTCATAAGAAATTCGAAAGAGCCTAGTTAAAATAGGTGCAAGTTCAGGAGCACATTTTTTTAAAACGATTGCTGGTATTCCATCTAGCCCAGACGATTTCTTGGTGTTAAGAGAAGAAAGGATACGCTTAATGTGTTTTACCTTAAAAATAATATTGGGCATTTTGTGAGGAACTGGGGGAATAGTTGGAATTGGATGATTGACAGGCGGATAAAGCTTTAAATTGGCAGCAAATTGTTTAGACAATAGTTCGGCCTTTCCTTTAGATGTAGAAATAATTTCATCTTCCAAAGTTAACGGTGGAAAAGAACTGGTACAGAAATTTCTACTGATGTTTTTGGCAAAGGACCAGAAGGATTTGCTGCCATTTGAGCAAGCAAGTACTTTGTTTTTTATACGGTTATTAAAGGAGTCTTTGGCTTCAGAGATTGTTTGGTGTTAGTGGTTTCTTACTTCAATGCTGGTCTGTCGGTTTTCTGGACTAGGATCTTGTAGAAACTTCTTGTGAGCCTGAACTTTTAAAATTCTAGCTTTGTCACATATTTTAGTGAACCAAGGTTTGTGATTAGAGGGTTTGATGGTTTTCGTGGTGTGTTTCGGAAGGATCCTGGGAAGAAAAGCAGATAGTGTCCCAAGGGTACGTGGCGAAAAAGTCTCTAAGGTCATCCCAGTCGGCTGAGTTGTAGTACCATACGGTGCGTGGTGATATGCATTCATTTACCTCAGGATGTACAAAGTAAGATAGTAATCAAGCCATTATCTGAGCGACCTAGAGGGGCAAGTAACAGATGCTTCATAGAGTTCAGGGTTAGAAGTAAGAAAAGATCTAAGGGGTTTAAACTATAACTTGGGACTCTAGGAAAGTAGGTAGGAGTCATAATAAGGTTGGTAAGAGAGTTACTGACTGTGAAGATTTCGCCTTATGGCCTACATCCTAAGAACCAAAATAGTTCGAGACCGGTCTGCGGCGGTGATCTCAATTAGCTTCGATAAAAATACGTAAGAAATACTGGACAGTGTCCCGAGAGATGCGACCTTGCACTGCAAGGAAATTGCAAGCAGTTAGGAGTTTTTTCCTATTTTACTTTTGTTGAATGATTTTGACTGCTTGTTAAAAATACTTTCTAGATAAGTACTAATAAATTTAGTTGTCATGACGTGACATACCACATCCAACCAACACCGTCTTTATGGAAAACCTATTAACTATCAGGTATGTTAACTCCATTATTAGAAATATAATCTCACAAAATAAAATATCGTATCTTTTTAGCTTTTGAAAAAAAAGGATATGCGTCAACTTTTTCTCCTCTTAAAGACGTCATTATGATGTCATTTACGGGACGTCTTTTGTCTGTGACTTAGGGACGTCATTTTAACGTTATTGTGTCGTCATCTTATGACGTTTTTGCTGACCAAATATAACCAAAAAGAAACGTCAATAAGATGTCAGCTTGCTGCTTGGATAATTAATACAGCCAAAACACTCTGACAGTAACACCCGCTTACCGGACCGGGGTGCAAACGACAATCAATGGTCGAAGCAGTAATGACTTTGCCGAGGTAGAGACAACGTCATCTTTATTTTGTTATATTACTGTCAGGAACCAAAGTACAAAGTCTAGATATAGGTCCCTGTAACCGAACGCATGGATTTTTAACAAACCATCTCCCGCACTCTGTAACTCAATAGAAAAGAAATCTCCTTTCTATGCAATCACATACAAAATAACTATGATATTTTGTCTGTGATGCAATGTAAACCATAGGGAAATTTCTTTTCCATCGAGTTACAGAGTACGGAGTGCAGATTCACTGGTCGTGTGTAGTAAAAATTAATAATAGTGTTAAAAAACTAAAGAACACGCTTTTAAAGCACATTAAAATAAAAACACTCTTTGTGCATTATGTTTCGCATATCGTGCGCCTCACGCTTTTTACAATTATAATAGTATTTTTTGTTCAGTATTGTTTAAAGATTTATTTTTTAAATTTTTTTGTTTGATGTGCTTTAAAAGCGTGTTTTTAGTTTTTTCTTACTCCTAAATATTAACTAAATATTATTAATTTAAAATATGTTTTTATATACTTGCGACTATATTATCTCGAAATTAAAAACGCTTTTATTATTAACAAAAAGGCGCCTCATTAATGATACAGCCAATACATTGTGACAGTAACACCTGTTTAGGGGACCGTCGGGGGTGCTAACGACAATCCATTGTTGAAGCACTAATGGCCTTGCCGAGGGAGAGATAGCGTTATCTGTCAGGACCAGCCGCTTCTCAGAATAGGTCCAGGAGCTCTTAGGAGTCTTATTGCGACGTCCTATTTACATCCTTTCACCTTTGTACCGTTGGGAAATATTGCCTATTTTTAGTTCGCTTAACAAGTTTTCGCCATCTACAATGCCAGTTTGAATTGCATGTTCTCGGCATAAAGTGGTATGGATGAAAATTCTATATGATACGAGAGTATTTTGGCCTACTTGTAGTATATTATACCGTTACAGGTCATTTTTATACGATAGACATTAAAATATACGAGGTTGTCTTTAAAAGGTGCCGAAACCAACTTAACTGTGTCTCAATGTGAATGAACCCGGAGAAATAAGGAGTGTCAAAAATTAAATCCAATTTTAATTTTAATAATAGAATTATTACTTAGCCACACATTTAAAATAAAACATTTTTGGGTCACTTTTAACCAACAACATACGTAGTACGTATACATAGTAAAATCTTATTTAAAGAGTCGGTTTTAAGATATCAGAAGATAAAAATACTTTTTTGTATGGCAAAGACGACTAAACTATACAGGATGGTTTAGAACAGTGGCGTAGCTACTATGGGGCTAGGCGGGGCAGTGCTCCGGGGCCCTTAAGTTCAGGAGAGCCCTTGGAGTTAAGAGAAACTCTCTCCCCAGGAATAAGCCTTTTAAATTCAACACTGTTTTATATTTAGAGCCCTAGTGTAATTTTTTGCCTCAGGACCCCTGTGTGGACCTAGTTACACCACTAGTTTAGAATAAAATGCTGATCTTTAATAAGTAGTAAAAATGTGAATATTATATTAAATGTAAAGTTTAAATAAACCTATGACAAAAATGGCCTTACTTTTGAGATACAGGGTGGTAATTTTTCTTAAATAAGGTTTTTCACCACAAAAATAAATATTTTTATTTAAAAATTAGAACAGAATGACTCAAATAAGTTATTTTGTTTTAAATGTGTCAAGGTGTAGCCGTAGAGTTAACAAGAAAACCAAGAACGGATTCTAATTTTACCCCTTCAATCAAATATAACAATGCCCATACCTACACCCATTGGTATTTTTTAAAACCAAAAACCATATTAAATTTTTGATACTTTATACCTTTCCCGAATCATCATTTACTTTTGGATAACGTTAAATTGGTTTATATCATTATATTTTAACCTTAGGAATTTGTGGTAGCATTTTTGCTTCTTTCAGAGACACTCTGTATCGAGCAGTTCGTAAATAATAAAAATATATTTTAATTATATAATAAAAACGGGTTATAACCGACACTTTTAAATACATTTTTAGTATTCCAAATAAAAACGAAATATGTTTGGTATTTAAATAAAATCGATAAAAGAATAACGTAGTTCCAATAATCTGTTAAATGGAAGAAACATTAAATCTGGCCCAACTTTTTGGTCAATATTGTATTATTTAAGGTTCTTAAAATTTAAAAATCAAACAAGTACATGTTGAACGCATAAAGTTTCAAATGAAAAATGACATCCTAAGCAATTTTGCATGATTTAAATTACATTAATTTTTTAAGGAATTATTCTAGTCTATAGACCCAAAATTCAAGCATTTTTTTCAATGAATACAAAAAAGGCAATTGATAATTTTACTATCCATTTTTTACAATTTTTTAATTATAAAAAAGTACATGAAATTAATAAAAAAACAAATGATGTTATGCGTTCTTGAAGTGGAGGGAGAAAATAAAACGCCATGTCGTCGTCGCCATGATTTCTGTCGTCATGGTGATTGAAAAACAAAAAATTTTCAAATTATTGAATAAAATGAATGTCATTATGGCAGAAACCACCAAAACTGGATAAAAGGGTTTTTTCATAAATTGATGGCTTCTTAAAAATAAAGGTTCTTTTTTTTCTAGTTTTAAAGTTTTCTTGAATTTTTTAAAAATATGACAAATTTAAAATGTTTAGTTTATGTTGGTTTCGCGACAGAGAGCTATTTAAAGAATATTTATTCCAAATTTTAGGTAAATCGGTTGATTAGAACTTGACATATTGTTAACTATTATGGAAAGAAGGAGAGGGAGTTATTTATACGGATAGCCCCCTCCAATTGTCTATTATTACAGTCATTCCCTTAAACTGGTTTAGTTGCCACGTCACTAAAACGGCTGTAGTTCTAAAAATAATTAAAATTTAAAAAAAAATTAGGAAGATATTTTTAAATACCCAATTTATCGAATTATGAAAAAACCAAATTTTCTACTTTTATAAATTTCTAGACTAGAATACCCCCTAGGTTTTCTAAGCCAAACAATTGCCAGAAGTTATTAATAATATTAACTTAGTAGTGTTACCACTTTTATAAAATTAAAACATAACAGTAGATTTATCTGGATAGTACTGTTTGCAGATTATAAAATTATTTCAATTTTTTGCTGCTTTTCTTAAGAAAACATTTTAAAGCAACAAAAGATTTAGAAGTAAGTTTAAATCCAAATTTGACGCAGATTCTTTTAAAAGTATTGATTTAAAAACAGGCTGTAGAAATGTAGCTTTTTTGACACAGTGACCTTCGGATCATAAACAACCAAATGAAATAATTACTAAAAAATAAGACTTTTAAAGTTTTATGTAATGGGCTCGCGCCCACGCCCAATCGCATATTTTGCCTAATAACACCTTTTTACCACTGCTATTAATATGGCTGGTAGAATAGATATATTTCTGGCGCATTCGCCACATTTCAGAATAAGTTAATACAGGGTGTCCCCCGGAAATGCCGCGATTGATTTCTCGAGAAGTAAGCTTTGGAAAATTTAGAAAATTTGGTGACATTATAAAGTCAGCGAGGGACATACAACCAAAATATTTTGACAGCTCTACCACACCTAAATTAAAGTCAACTTCCTTATTTTAAATAAAACACCCTATATATTAATTATTTTTTAGATTCCGCGTTAAATTCTAAACTTAATTTATAAATAATGTTCTATACCTAAGTCCAATCGTTTTTTTCTTATTTTAAATTTTATGTCAAAAATGACGTTTGCAAACTATTACATAACCATCATTTTTTTCTACACAAAAGCCTTTATTATCGGTTGGGGTTGGGTTCCTTGTAAAGAAAGAACTTCTTTAGTAGACTGTATTGATATTTTTACAATTAATAAATACAGTACAGTACAATACAGAGTACTAAAAATAATCTTTAGAAATTATAACGACAAAAACACTTGAAGTAATTTTTGCAAATTAAAACCTCTATCTTATATTTCCATGTCCTATTAGGCATTAAAAATAAGGGTAAGTTTGTAAAGGATGTCTATTCCAAAAATTTATGGTTTTCCAAATATGATGGATTTAATATTTATCTATTCTAACAATGCATTTAAGTACGGGGAGGTACGGGGAAGTTGGCTGTGAGGCCGCATTTTGTTGTCAAGGCCAACTGGAAGACAAACTAAGCCGTGCTTAAAATCATTCTAAGAATAGGTAAATATTCAATTATTAATATTTTAAAAACTATAAATTTTTCGAGTAGACATCCTTATATAATCTTTTTCTTATTTTTGATACTTAATAGGATAAAGTAAAAAAGATAGAAGTTTCCATTAAAAAAGATGGTTTTTGTCGTAATAATTTTGAAAAAAAGGAATGTTTTTTTAAATCTTTTTTGATTAAAACTATATATCTAGTAAATAAGCCTAATAATTTCTTGAAGTTGATAAAAAACAGAGTTTCTATGTATTTTCTTATAATATTTTTCTTTTTTGCCAAAAAAATTAATAAATACCTATTAGAATCATATGTATTTTTTATTTTTCTTTTTTAAAAAACAAATCTAAAAGTCCTCTTCTAGAACAAATATTATTCTTCTGCGGTAAGATATAAATCTCAACGTATTTGCCGTACTGAAATTGTATTCAGTACATTCGACATTGCGTTTTACCAAAGTCGGCAAGTAAGATAAAAATGCCGCAATAATATACAAAAAGTTAAGCAGAGAAAAGAACTCTCGCTGTTAATGTTAGATATCAAACAACACGGACAAGTTTTGCCTACCTCACAGAACCTTATCGAAATGGCTGCACCGGATTCATGGTGATTAGCACAGAAACCAAGAGTTCAGTCAGGATTTAAGTTTAAAAAAATTAAAAGTAACGTGGTACTTTAAATTCTGGACACACAGTATAAATATTTTTTAGGAAAATGAGCGCTACAAAAAAAGTAATCAGCCGAACCGAGCGTTTTTTTCAAAAAATAGGTTGTATTTTATTTATTGAATTTATTTCAAGTAAAACAATCGCACTGTATAAAAAACGATAAAATATCCTGTCTAAAACTAAAATATGTTCCCTAAAACACATTTAGACCATATACCAAACTAAATTTGTTCCTTTGCACACGCCACTGACTCGGACAGATTAAATAACCAATCCCATAAATTTAGCCATAACGCTACATAAATCTAGCGCGCATAAACCACGGTACGAGGGGCATATCGAAAGTCCACTCATGAGCGGGGGCGACATCCGAGTGACAGTCCTATAAACAACACTACTGTTTGAGGTAAGGCTGTGCAATTGAATCATCAATCGAAGCAGGATTTATTTGTGGTAATATTACTTTACTGCAGTGTTACATTATTTCAAAAATAATCTTTTATGGTAAAGTCCTGCAGCCATATTCGCTAATAATGTGTTATACAGTAACCGGCAAAACATCTCATCATATGGGATTTTCAGAGTAAGAAAAATTGCATTTTTTTCTGACGATCCTTCTGCGTGTCTAATTACCTGAAAATCGAGTTTTACATACTGAGCTAGTACCACTCTTAAATATCTTTCAAACCGCTAAAGCTACATTTACCTAATCTAATTTCTAAAGTGTTAATGTGAAATTGAAAAGTGATATCGACACTGTTGCTAAATTTCCTAGTTTTGTGCTACCTATATATTTTTTTTTAAATGAACTGCGTAATGTTATTAGTAAGGTTTTAAATTTTTAAAATTATGTCTCTTACTAGTTGCCAAGTTGTAATACACTACACTTTTAGCAAAGAGTACGTTAGCACCTAAATATTTTTAAAACCGTTAAAGCTGTGTTTAATAAATTTAGTATTTGGTGGTTTTTAGGCATGCCTAAGTGAAAAGTGATATTAGCAAATTAGAATTGTTACCAAATTTTTATAAAATTTCAGTGTTATCAAATCTCGGTAACTAGTAAAGATTGAATAGAAAGTTCTCGTGCTGACCACATTTTGCATATCGTAACGCTATTTGATAATCAGGACATTTTTTACAGTATAACCGTTATCGGAGTCCATTATTTTAGGAACGTTAGCGGCATACTTACCGTAATGTTATTTAACGTCAAAGTTGTCAAAAGTAGTTCTATGTTGGCCCGTAGATCTCGCATAAAAGTTTTAAGTTTGATCACTTTAATGTGATTTTTGATCTTTAAAGCAAGGTTATATCAATTAAAATTAAAAGTAAACAAAAATAGCGTATAGCAGATTTCACCTCCTCCTCGAAAACACTAAACTAAATTTAAAATACCGGATTTATAGCGGTACCTTATTAACGTAGGGAAAAAGACACGAGAAGTTTCTAATATTGAAAATTTGGAATCTTACTAAAGTTGACACGCTTCTTTTATTGTAATTAAAATAAATGGGTATTTCATTTAAAATACCAAAAATATTACGTGTAGCGCAAAACTGGAAAATCTGGTAACCATAATAATAGGCCTGTTTAAAGACAAATCACAAACTAGTCAGCCCAATCGGGTATGATTATTTAGACAGGTGACCGGTAGTCAACTGATCACTAGACGTATTTTTAGAATCTGATTGGCGGTGACTAGTATGTGATTTCTGATTTTCAACGAACAGACCTATCATCAATGTTTAATTCTATTTGCCCAGAAACCTTCAAATAACGAAATTTGTAAACCCAGTTTAAATGGTTTTAGAAATATTTTAGCGCATCTTTATTAGTTTTATACCCGAAGTGTGGTGTTCGCATATCTTAGCAGCTAGTTAAAATGGAATTTTGGACTTATTAAATGTGGACTGCGCAATTGATTGTAATAAAAATAAATGAGGTATTCCATTTAAAAAACGAAAAAGATACGTTTAGCATGAAACTGGCAAATCCGGCAAATGTGCCGATATAACTATTAAATTCTTCATGCCCGATACTTTCCAGATACAAAATTTGGTAAATGTAGCTTAGGCGGCTTCAATGATATTTAAGAGTTGCAGTACTTTTACATAACCAGTATGTCACGTAAACAGCGGTATGGCGGAAAATTTGAAAAGATTATGATGGAATTTCGGAAAGGGCGGTTAGATCACAAAACTAATAAGAAAAAAGTGCTTAGAATTTAATTTCCTAAATAACCCCATGGGCAAAGTGTATACCATGTATTTTTAAAATAAGTAATTCTAATATATTTTTTTTAATATTTTTATTCTAAATAAAATAAAAATGTACTGTTCTATTTAGCAATCTAGTTTAATTTAAGTAAAATTCATATTTTTAGGGTAAATTAAGATATGTTTATTTGTTTTTCTGACACTCAGTAAATATTTAAAAAAATAGGTTTTCGTCAGGATACTCGGTGATGCAATGGTTTATTTCTAAAAGTCTTTTTAGGATTAGAATTTTACGTAAAAGTTTCTACTAACATTAGTTTTAATTTTTGTTGTAAGTTACAAGACAACTGATATACAAGTCCAAAAATGGAAAAAAATAAATTTTGCCCTGTTTATAAGAAGCGACGGGGGCTATGAAAAATATTTTCGTGTCATCTTTTGTTTCATGAAAAACTAGCAACAGATCGCAAAAATAACAAGTCTCTAATAACCAAGTTACCCTGCAATTGCAACATAATCCGGACAAACTGTACGTTAATAAATGACCTTTTTCCAAATAAGTACAAATATTTTAAATTAGTATAAAAATTATTTTAAAAAAAATGTATTTTTAAATTTTTAACAGCTTATAGTTCAAAAAGTAGGACGTTTAGGACAACGTTTTTTTGCATTTTCATTGGAAAATTACCTCCTTCTAGTTTTGTGTGAAAGTTTTTAGATACTTTTTATTATGACAAAATAGAAAAAACAAGAACATTACTTTAGCAAAAGAGGGTAACTTAAACTTTTTTATTACATTTTTGAATAACAATATTTTTGAAAATTTATTTGCGTTCGGCTGGTTAGCCATTTAGCCTTTTTTAGACCTATACCATAAAAATAAGTAAATACAGGGTGCAATTTTATTGATAGCTAATAATACAGCGTATGATTTCTTGCTTATTTTAGAAAAAAGTTTATATGAAGATATTTCCTAAACGTCTTAGCTATAGAGATTTAGGGTGTTAAAATTTTAAAAACCCAAAAGTTCCAAAAAAACTTATTTTAGTAAAAAGTGTTATACTGGATATAAACCTTATTTAAATAGGTATTTATTATTTTTATTACATAATTGCTGATTTAAAATTATAAAACCTAATTTAAAAAAAATGATTCAGCAGTGCTTCTTTTATGGTCTAAAAATAGACAATTAAGTGTTTTTTTTCTCCCAAATTTAACAAAATACGGGAAAAAATTAAGTTACATAAAAGCAGTATGTTTATTTGCTTAATCTAAAGAAAGCCTAACAATTTTACACACATTTACACAGTCAGTGGTGTACCGTTTATTTATTGGAAAAATTTCTTCAGTTGCCCTTTAAGACGCCACTGGACTAATTAAATATAACTAAGTTAGTAATAAATCACTCCTTTAATGTCAATAATTATATTGCCAAATTAAAACAAAATTGGATAAAGAATAGTTAGGACATTTTAAAAATATATATATTTTTTGAAAGTTGAACACCCTGTATCTCAAAGGTTTAGACGTTTAGGACATATGTTTATAAAAACTTTTCTTTCTAAAATAAGCTAAGGAACTATACCTTGTATTTTTAGCCATCAATTAAATTACAGCCTGTATATTGGTATCAACCTTTTGCTTCACCGTCAATCAAAACGCTTTATTCCAAGATAAACCGAATTAATTTTTGCGAAACTGCTGAGCAAACCTAAGGGTGTCCATCTGACGAACGACATAATTGAGTCAATTTCTCCCTTAGTAACGGACACGAATGAGCAGATATAGCAGAGCTATTAAAAAGTCTTCGTAGTCAGTATTTTTCGAACCTTGACATGACAAAATCATTAATCACAAAGGACTGCCAACGGTTAAACTCTAATCCGGCAGGGAGGTCTTGAATTCAAGTTCAGTATCGGGCCAGTTCATTTAATAATAATTAAATGTTTATAAAAAAAAATAATAAAAAATACAGACAAATACAATGCATTCCAATTAAAACGAGCCACCTCCAATAATTTGTTTATTTGTACACTTATAAAAAAGTCCTACAATATGTCAATTTTTATTTTTAGGGGACACATTTTTATTTCAAACTTTACTTATTTAAGGTTATTCCCTCCCCTCCAACACAAACGTCAAAAAGTTTAAATGAAAAAGGGGTCAAGTAATACATAATTTTAAAGCTCCTGACGAGTACTTTATAAACCTAGAATATAAAGTCAATATCTTCACCTACTACAAAAGGGCGGTACTTTTAAAAATTACTCAAATACCTGATTGTGATGGCTATATTTCCGAAACTAATAAAGTAAGATGTAGTATTTTAAGATCTTCCCCTTGGTAATATAGTATACAGGGTTCATTAAAAAAAACACTTTTTATTCTACCCTGTATATTATCACTAGTATTACCATATTATTTTATTACCCTTTAAAAAAAAATTCAAAGGGCTTTCAAAACTACCACATTAGGAATATCTAACTTTATTAGTTTTGGAAATAGGGACATTCCATTTAGGTATTTGGGTAATATTTAAAGTACCATTATTTTGTAGTAGGTAAAGATATTGACTTTATATTCTAGGGTTATAAAGTACTTGTAAGGAGTTTTAAAATGATGTATCACTTTCCAATCCAAACTTTTTGACGTTTGTGTTGATGAGGGGAGGGGATAACCCTAAAAGAAAATTTTGACACAAAAATGTGTCCCCCAAAAATAAAAATTGACGTATTTCAGGGTTTTCTTATGAGTGTACAAATAACTAAATTATGGGGGATTGCTCGTTCTAATTGTATTTGCACTGTATATTATCACTTTTACTTTGCTTAATTTAATTAAAATTAAAGCACAAATTGTACTAAAATTTCGGTTTATTTGGATATACTGTGACGTAGACTTTTGAATACAGTTTCGTCACTGGGACTAATATATTATGTATAGTTTTTGGGCCAGCAATGAGATTGATCTTATGCCAATAACATTTAAAAACTTTTATAGGGGTACCTTTTGACAAGTCTACTACGAATATTCATACCACCATATATGGAAGCAGCGCTTTAACCCAGCCTGTCAATGTCAAATATTTCGGATGTCGGACTGGTACTTTTTTTGTTAGACAAGTTTACCACAATGTTTAACATGCAATTTTTAAACATTGTGCCGAAAATCGTGTGTTACAGTTACGAAACCCGCCTAATATGATACTCAAAACATGTCCATGCGTCTTATGCTTTTCTGACTGTAACACCCACTATTTTTGGCACAATGTTGCAAAATTGTATGTTAAACATTGTGGTAAACTCTTCCAACAATAGAAAGTGACGCGTTTGCCCAATCCAACACCCGGAATATTTGACATTGACAGACTGGCTTAAAGCGCCGCTTCCTTATATGGTGGTATAAATATTCGTGATAGACTCGTCAAAAGGAACTCTTTCAAAAAGGTTTTAGAAGGAGTAATATCATGAAGTCCAAGGAACTAGTACCATACGAAACTATTTCTTCTGACCATTGAGCCGGTGAACCATAAAAACTACATCGGAATTTTTAACTGAACTTAGTAAAACTTCTAAAATTAGGCTTTGAAAGACACTTTGGCTGGTTGTTCTGCAAACCTGTGAAAGAACAGATGCAACACTTTGTACAGAGTACTGATATGGATGGATTGTTATTCTTATCACATTCGAAAAACAAAATATTTATTGGTAAAAAACGAATTTTGGAGCTTCTCTTAAATAAAATTATCGGGGTTTTTTTCAAAAATAATATTCACCTTTTTTAACCAGAGATAACTATCTTATATTTCTATTATCAACATGTAATCAAAATTGCAAAAACAAAATATTTTTTTAGTTTTTATGGAGTCGCATACCTCTGATTTGGGTCAAATATACACTCTGTATGACGAAGTCAAAATCAACTTTTAAATAACCAGTCATCCAGCAGTCTCAAGCCAATAATTTGTTTTTTTCACATTTTCAGCCACGCAGTAATGTTTTGGGTTAACTGTTCACCACTTTTTGAGACGCGACCATATGCTCAGTCCTCGTTCTGGCGTGGCGTCTTGTTAGGATTTTATTTTATTGGATTAAAATAGTTTTGACCGGAAGCTTATACATTTAATGTCAAAGAACATTTTTAAAAATCTCCTAAGAAAAAAGATAATAATTTGGAAATTCAAGAGCCTAAGCAATAGTTAATTTTTATTTTTGTTGTTTTGTAGATATTCAATTTATCTTGGCAACGATTGGCAGAATTGCCACCGAAACGAAACGAGTATCTTTTCACTTGTTTTAATTTTGTTTGGTTTTTAGTAATTTTAATTTCATTTTTGGCGAAGTACCCAACTAATTACCATCCACTTTGTTCATGGTTTAACCTCCCTCTCTGTTATTGTAAGTAATTTAATATTAAATGTTTTCATTAAATTTTATTTCTTCTAAAGTAATTTTAAATTATGAAAGGACAGAATAGTTCTTCATAGTATATAAAAGTTTTAATTTTACTTAAATGTTTAATACACTTTTTATTTCTGGAGAAAAGCCAAATATTATTTTGATTAGGGATATTTTAAATTTATTGTAGCGTTGACCATAATTTTGTGAGACCACCCTGTACATATATATATATATATGGTAATAAAAAAAATGGGTTATTTTGTTTTTAATTATACAATGTGTCTACGTAAGTTGACGTCATATAAGAGCTTCCTTATTATTTATTTTACAAAAAAAAATCTTTATTTAAAGTTTTTGCATTGTACAAAACCTAAAAAGCAACTATTAGATATGAAATTGTTTCAGTCGTCTACGAGGTTTGACCGAAAATGTAATTTTGCTTTAGAGTTAAGTACCTCTTATTTTGCTAATATCATGAATTGTTATAAAGAAAATATATTTTAAAATTAAAAATTACTTCTAAATATGCAATTTTAATTATTTATAAAGAAATATTTTTGGTATTTTTCTGTAAAAATTTGGAGTTCGTACATTAGTGCACTACATTGTCTGATCATAAATAATATAGGATATTTTTAAATAAACTTTTTAAATTTATTGTTATTAAAACAGAAGAATATATAGGGTGTCCCACCGGGAACTGCTGCGATCGATTTCTCAAAAAGTCACCCTTGGAAGATTTTAAAACTTTTAATAACATTTTAAAGTCAGTGGTGGACATACAACTAAAATATCTTGAGCTCTACCACTTCCGGTTATACCGGAAGTTACATCGTCAACTTCCTTATTTTAAATGGAACACCCTACATATTAATTATTTTTAGATTTTCAGTGGGAATTCTAAGCATAAATTATGTAGAATATTTTATACCTAAGTCAACCGTTTTGACTTATTTTTAAATTTTATGGCAAAAATGACGTTTGCACAACCATTATATAACCATCAATTCGCCTTCACCACCATCACCTTCTAAACAAAACCCTATACTATGAGTTATGGTTGGGTTCCTTGTAAAGAAAGAACTGCTTTAGTAGACTGTATCATTATTTCTACAATAAATAAATGAGAGTGGTCAAAATAATTGTATAAAATGCGACAAAAACCTAAAAGTCTTTTTAATGGAAACCGCTATCTTTTTATTACCTTATCTATTAGGCATTAAAGATAAGGGTAAATTTGTGATCAGAATGTCTATTTCAAAAATTTATAGTTTTGAAATAATCAAGATTTAATATTTATTCATTCCAACAATGCATTTAAGTACGAGATGGGTACGGGGTGGTTGGCTATGACGCCGCATTTTATTGTCAAGGCCAACTGAAGCAAAAACTAAGCCGTGTTTAAAATCATTGTTTAGAATAGATGAAAATTAATTTGTTAATATTTTGAAGACTATAATTTTTAAATAGACATCCTTGTACAAACTTACCCTTATGTTTGACGCTTAATAGGATAAGGATAAAAGACAGGGATTTCCATTTAAAAGTGACTTTAAGGTTTTGTCGTAATGACTCCTAAAAGATTTTTTTGACAACTATGTATTTATTAACAGTAAAAATATCAATACAATCTGCTAAAGGTAGTTTTTCTCTACGAGAAATCCCACCTAACTTATATTAAAGACTTTTGTTTATAAGAAATTAATGGTTATGAAATGGGTTGCAAACGTCATTTTGACATCAAATTTAAAATAAGGTTAAAACGGTTGGTCTTAGGTATAGGTATTATACATAAATTATGTTTAGAATTTTAGACAGAATCTTAAAAATAAATAATATATAGCGTGTTCTATTTCAAAATAAGGAAGTTGACATTAGCTTCCGGTATAACCGGAAGTGGTAGAGCTGTCAGAATATTTTAGTTGTATGTCCTCCACTGACTTAGATATTGTTACCAAATTTTTAAAATGTTTCAAAGCTTACTTTTCGATAAATCGATCGCGGCAGTTCCCGGTGGGACACCCTGTAGAATCCACTAAGGTACAAAATTAAATTTTCTGGATTTCTAATTTTTTGAAAATGAACAAAATACCATATTTAGGAGTAATTTTTAATTTTAAAATCATTTCTTTACAACGATTTTCGATATTAGCAAAAATACAGGTACTTTACTCTTTAGCAAACATTGTGACGACCTCGTAGATGACTGACACAATTTAATATCTTATAATTGTATTTAGGGTTTTGGACCATGCAGAACTTTTTATAAGAAATAACTTTTTTCCGTAAAATTAATATTAAAAAGTTTCCCATATGACGCGTAGACACACTGTAGGTTGTGAAAACAGATGGTTTATATATGTTGGTGGGTTTAGTTACCTAAATATTATAGTAAGCATTATAAATGGAATAGGGTACAATTTAAAATAAAAACGCATTTTCAATTATGATTTAAAAGTTTAAGTCCTTCTCTGGCTAATCCAATCAGGGGGTCTGCCGACTTCTAATTAGTGGCTATTCTCCGATTACAAGTCACGTGACCGTTCGCCCCTGCAGGACTCTCGCACGCGGCTTATTGTCCTTGACGTTCCTGCGAATTAGGTTTATTAACTATTTAACACATCAAATGAGTTCCAAATGAGCTGCCGGTAAAGCTTGGAGGCATTTTATGTAGTTCGTTTAGCCCGACGCGTTTATGGGCGCATCTAAATTCTGTTAAAGTTAGCTAGTTGATGAAATAAATTAGATTAACAAATTGCACAATTTATGTTTTATTGTTAAAATACTAAATGGTTAACCTGTACGTGTACATTAAAGGGTTTCGAGGCCCATATATCTATTAACTGAACATTGTTTAAAACTGAATAGGCCGTATAATTATAAAAAGCCTGTTTTGAAATATTTTTAATATTAAAGACTAAAAATGTATTAAATATTTGTTATTTTTGTTAAATTCTGAACTTTATACACATTTTTTTAAGTATAATGTCATTTGAAATTTAAAACTTGCAATATACAAAGGTGTTTCTATACAAATGCAAAAAAATTCAAGAGGTAATTTTCCACCAAAAAATAAAAAAAAACTTATATGAACATATGTCCTAAACTTGTTGTAGTTTTTGAACTACCGAGTGTAATTTTTTTATATTGTTTGTTAATAGTAACTTTTATACCTATTCATATCTTTTAAAAAAATTGCTAGACACTGTTTGCACCAGAAGACACTTTTTGGCATACAAGAAAAAAAAATTGTACTAGTGTATAATATATAATAATAAGGGGTTTAAGGTAAATATTTTCTAAGAAAAAAATAAAACGCCACTGATTTTTAAATATATATATATTTTTTGAATCTCCATTTATTTTAGAACAAATTTGATCAGTTGACTTTTTTTATTTGGTGTGCGGTTTTTGCGTAAATCAATAAAAACCATTTTTGACATGGTCAGTTTGTATTTCTAATATTTACATTAAAAATTAGCATTCGTTTGTTACTTTAATTGGAAAGGAATAACTTAGGAGGAGGAATAGAATTAACTAACTGGGGTTTTAAAAATAATACTTTTAACTAAACCCCTCAATGCGTAACTTAGTAAATGTTTTGCATTTTGTTTAGAAATACCCTGTATATTTCTTTAAAACTTTAACCTTTGCATAGAGCAAACTTCCATTAGAAAAAATAATTGTAGGTACTTAGCACTTGTAAAATATTGTAAGTCGTCACAAAATCAGATTATGAAACAATCTAATATTTTCTTTTCACTTTAAAATAATTATTCAAAATAAAAGCAATTTTGACATAAAAAAGATATATAGGATCTATGTTGGCAAACCTGCCTTGCCAAATGAGCTGCCGGTGAAGCTTCGGGGCATTTATGTAGTTTGTTTAGCCCAACGCGTTAGTGGGTGCATCTGAATTCTGGTAAAGTTAGCTAGTTAATAAAATAAATTATATTAACAAATTACACAATTAATGTTTACATATTTTAAAAAAACTGAATTACTGTTAACCTGAACTGTAGGGTTTCGAGCCCCCATACAAGCTTTATATAAGCTGAATATTGTTAAATATAGACAATGTATATAATATTAAGGCTGGCCAGTATTAAAATATTATTTTACTGGATTAAGATTAAAAATGTAGTACATATGTGATTTTTTTTTGGCAAATTCTAAACTTTAAACAATTTTTTTAAAGTAAAAGTTATACGTAACCCAAAACTGGTTTTGTATATTCTTTTTTAAATAAAGCCATAAATTATTATTTAGATATAGGCAAACTTCAATTTAAAAAAATTAATGTGAGGTACTAAGCTCCTGTAAAAAATTGTGAGTCATAAAGGTTGGAATATGAAAAATTTATTCATAAAAGAAAATTTAGAAACATGTTAAATAAAAATAAAACTAAATTTATTATAAAAAAATCCACAATGATCGATGTTAGCAAACCCCTGTCAAAATCAGCTGCTAAGTAAAGCTTAGAGCATTTTATACCTTTATTTTGGTTATTTTTGGAACAAAATACTCTACCAATTGTCATCCAACCATATTATGATATCGTGTAGGAGGCTTTCGAAATGTGACAGGTCAAATGTCAAAACAATCAGTTTTTGCGAATATCTCGTTTCCTTTACTTTTAATTGCATTTATATTTATTAAAAGTTGTAGAACACAAAATTCTTTACAAATTTGATTTTAAGCATTTTTTTGTCATACCAACGGATCCGATAATAGAGGGCGCGAGTAGCACTTCAGTGTATGTACATACACAGTACGCAATTAATCGTGCTATTTAGCAAACACTTAAGTAAAAGATGACATATTAAACTAAAAATCACGATTAATTGGGTGCTAAGGTATGTACATACAGTAAAGTGCTTTACACTCTGCGCCCTCTTTTATCGGAGTCGTTGGTCTGGCAAAAAAAATGCTAAAATCAAATTTGGAAAGAATATTGTGTTCTACAACTTTTATAATAAACTTAAATGCAATTAAAAGTAAAAACGAGATATTTGCAAAAACTGATTTTTTACATTTAACCTGTCATTTCAGCTCCTTACACGATATTATGGGGATTTTTAGGAGAGTATTTTGTACCAAGGTATATACAGATATTCAGCTTATTCTGCAAGATTCCGAGATTAACCCTTTAATTTGACTAAGATGACGTTGTAGAAAAGTTATGATATTTTTTCTTTGAACTTTAACACTCTGTATTATGGAAACAAAGCATTTTCTGACATAATGTTTATTAATGGAAACTACCAAATTTTAAATCACCCTTAATATTTGGTGTGGGTTCCATGTCGTTTTAACGGCAGAACAATATTTTCCAGCAAATACTGATTTTCAAATAAACCAACTTTTTATGTATTTTTAAAATTATCGTGTGTATATTTATATTTTTAACGCCCTTAAAGCATAATTGTTTGCTGAACGTTTAATAACATTCCCAATATAAATGGTTCATTGTCTTAAATTAGTTGATTACAAGGAGGTAAATACTATCTTTTAAGTCGGGACACCATAAATCCTGGTTTAAAATCCTCAACCTGAACTATTACCCACATTAATAAACTTCCAAGTAACAAAAGTAGATTTCGGGTAAAGTGACGCCGCAAATAAATTTTGGTTCGATTGATCCATTCATTGTATGGTCTTATCTTAACAGTGGCTTGTAATTTAAAGCTGAAAATAGGCTAAAGTAAGACTTTTTATTTTTATTGTTTTGTAGACAGATTATCTTGTGTGTAAATACACCAACAAAGAATTAAAATTTCTCAGCGGATAAAAAAAGAAAAGTAACTGTAACAATAAATCTTCTAACGGTAAATTACTTTTTTAAACGCCCAGTTGTCAAAAGCCTCATCGAGATTTCTAACGCTAAATATACCGGGTAACTACAAAATTACTAGGTGTACTTTCATCTTCTTGAGTCTTACATGATTTAAAAATTTTGGTCGGATATACAGTGTGTCATAGGATAGGTGTTACAAGAGGACAAATAAACAAAAAATTTTGGAATTTTAATACGAAATTTTAGAAAAACTGGTGGCATGATCTAAAACTAATAAATTTAAAATTTTACTTTAATTGGTATTATACAGGGCTAGTTTACTACAAACTAAAAATATGAAAAATGCCCAGGTGCTAACTTCTTTTATTTTAAAAAATAGAACAAAATTGTATAAGTAAATGGTGTAGAAAATTAAATTTTATGTCAAAATTGGAAGTTAATGCATGAAAGTAAAAACGTGTTATTTTCAATTTTGTATATACAGTGACCGCCAAAGAGTTGGACACATGGGAACTTTTTCATTCCTAAAATTATTTAAAAACTTTTTTGCAATCACCTCTGCTTATCGAGTATCCAAAAATGTATATATTATTATTAATAATGACATTTGTCTCAGGGACGTGCGTTGGGGAGATAATTAATAAAAATTAAATTTAAATATCAAAAAGTGAGGTTAGTTGGTCCGATATCTAAAATAATTATTTTAAAAAGGTGTTTAGAATTTAATT
This sequence comes from Listronotus bonariensis, assembly GCA_014170235.1. NCBI lineage: Eukaryota > Metazoa > Arthropoda > Insecta > Coleoptera > Curculionidae > Listronotus > Listronotus bonariensis. Next base: position 44,916 of record JACEGR010003581.1, on the reverse strand, counting down.
TTAGACCGACGCCGACGCTCAATAATCAAAAAAAGTTCAAAACATGTTTTTGTATATGCAAACTTGTTATTACTGGTTTTATAAACATATAATTTTTATAAAGTATTTGCATTAGTGTCGTTCGTGACACCGAATCTTTTAGTTTTAAGATAACTAGATAGTAGGGGATCCCACGGGATGTACTTAAGCGTCAAAGAAATCTATTGGGTTGCAAAGCTTAGATGATAAGAAGAAAAAAATTTAATATAATGTAAACATTTTCATCGGTGGGAGGAGCTATAGATTTTTAAATATGTTAAAAAATATTGTTGTTATTTTGGGATGTGGAAATCGTTTAAATCATATTGGAATTTATGTTTTTGTTTTATTTTTCGTTAACCTTTAATTATTTTTTCAAAATTAAAAAAACTGCCACGCTCGAAATTGTCATTTTTTTTGTAGCCCTCTGTTTTCTTTACGTCACTATTAAATTGTCAGGTTAGTGGAATATATACTGTCTACCATGCAATTAACTTCCTCTATCCTAATCTGACGCGCTTAACAATTTCTGATGAATATATTTGGTTTTTACGATCGGCCCTGTATATTGGGCTCCTCCGGTATATTAATCTGGCACGCTGTAGTAAATTCCGAAATCCCCTTTTGGGCTCCTCTAGCAAATCTGCTTTTAAAGTTATTTAAACACCATTCAATAACACAATGCACAAAAGAATAGAAAAGTATATCTAAACTGAAAAAGAATAAAATATTTTTTACTATTTTTAAGAAAAATTAGAAAACAGAGAAAACAGACCCATTTTAAAAAGTGCAGTTTTAAAACGGTATACAAAGACGAGACTCTAATTTAAAAAGCCTGGAAGCTTGGTTTGCATTTAGAAAACAAAAATTAGCCCTTAAATTTGCACGAATAAAAAAACTTCAACGAAGTTTTTTCTATTATCAGTAAAGCCTTAATTTTTGCAAAATTGTTTAAGCTACTAACAAGCATTAATTTACATTTTAATTGGTTTTACTTTAAAAGTGAAAAAAGTTTTGCTTTTTACGATTAAGGGTATTTTTGTATTTTATACAGCGTGTCTACTTAAGTTTGCACCATGGATTTTTTTAATAATAGTTTTACTAAAAAAGTTATTATATAAAAAAATCTGCATGGTCTAAAACTTTAAATGTTATCATCAGTGGTATACGAGGCATGCCAAAACATATAAATTTTGCTCAATTATTAAAAAAAATTATAAGAAACTATGCTTAGGATTAAAAATAACATTTGAATATGTAAACTTGTTCGTTTTTAGGTAATTTTTTTTATTTTTTATTAAGGTCAAGGGTCAAGTTAAGGGTAAAAAATTAACTTTGTTTATTGGCATACTTATTTTAAAATCTAATATATAAGGAAAGCTTAAGAAATATCAAAACAACAAAAAGTCACAGAAACGCTCGTTATTGCAGAAAAAATGTAAAAACAGTGTTTTTCTTTAAAACCATTTTGCATATTTAAAGGGTATTTTTAATCCTTAATATTTATTCCACATAAAAATTATCGATAATATGAAAAATAAGAGTACTTTCCTCTTGAAAAAATTTCAAATTTTTTGACATCTCTCGTATACCACTGCAAAAATTATTAGTTGATAACTGCATTTTAGGTTTAAGAGCATGCAGAACTTTTTATAAGAAATTACATTTTTCGTAAAATCAATAATAAAAAAGTTTTCCACATGGTGCAAAGTTAAGTAGACACGCTGTATACATAGGACACATATATTCGTCTAGTTGAGAAGTGAGTTCCCTGCAAAAAATAGTTCTTGTAATCGTAACAACATAGTTGTTGGTATTTTGAATTCAAAGAAAAATCTTAAAATGTTTTTTTTAACAGTCGCGCCTGGGGCATATTTCTATACGCGGAGAACCTGGGGCAGCGGGGTCTGCGACTAACCCCTACCTTTTCTTTAGTTTGATGTGGTATATTAGCAGTTAACCTCATAATATTGGAAAAATAGTTGAACTTTTTAATAAAAATGTTTATTTTTTAAATTTTAATAAATTATAGTGTCATCTAGATAGGTAAAGAAATACACTCTCTTTCACAAAAACTTTTTAACTTTAATTTTGCTAAAGTTATTCAATTGTTAATTTACTTACTTTTTAAAGGCTTTGGTTGTCATAAAATCTTTTGCAAAAGTTTAAATAATTGTACCCATTTCTTTTTCTATTGCAAGCTTTTTTATATACATAATAAACAAGATTTCGTTTATAAAGTTAATAAAACTTTTCCATTTGCCTATTATGAATATTCTAAGTTAAAAATAAATAAATTAAAAATCCGAAAAAGTCTAGTTCATTTATTTATAAAAAATGTATAAACAAATGACGTAAAAATTGTTTAAGCCAGATTCGAAACTCAATATATTAATACAAGAAAAAAATAAAATCCAATATTTGGTAAAAAAATACATTTTTCGAATTTTTAATTGTTTGTTAACCTAATAAGACATTCCAAATAAACAATTTTAAAAAACTTTTATTAACTTTAAAAACGGAATCTTGTTTATTATGTGTTTATAAGAAGAGCTTAAAAAAAAAAATTTGAAAAACTTTATCAATAATAAAATTAAGAAGTTTTTGTCAAAGAAGTAGTATCTGAATGGCACTGTAATTTGTTCAAATAAAAAAAAATATATATTTAATTTAAAAAATTATTTTGTATTGCAGACTTTGCGTAGCGGCGCGAGGGCGGCCAAGGGACAAAAGGCCATGGGAATCCCAATTTACTTTAAATTAAAATTATAAATGATGGAGCTACAACTCCGAAATTTGGGACATATGCTTTTTAGTATCTTTTTTATATTTCTCTAAAATGTCTTATATCATATCATCAGCATATCAGCAAGTTCCAAGTGCCTGGCTAAGTAAAAAACACTTCGTATCTCCAAAACAAATTAAGTTAGCGATGATTCACCTTTACCATTAAATTTGTTTTAAAAATCGAAATCGAGATTGCGCAATCAGATTTGTCCTATGTGCTCTCTATATCAAGGTTAACGAAAAGGCGCCACGCTGTACATGCTGAAACTCTTATAATGTGTACTTTTTGTTATGTTTTTTTAAATATTTACTTAAAATTAAATAATATACAAGGTGTCCGCTACTTAATTTACATTTACAAAAAGATTACAGATTTTTAAACCCAAAATATTAAGATTTAACCAAATATAAATATACTTAAAAAAATATAATGAGAAACATACAGGTGTATTTAAATAATAAAAAAGTAATATTTTTGTAATTCTTAAGATATTTTAAACATTTTTAAAATGTTTAGTATTTAATGATTTTTTGGTATAAGCTATTTATATATGATATTAGTTTTTATGTGTTTAAAAAAGGGCACTAGCTACATTATTTAAATTTCCCTAAAACGTTCCAACTTTATTGTGCTACTCTGTACGTACCATCTAATAGTCCAGGAGGTGGCAACGTCAGAAGAACAAGAACTTTAGGTTTGCTGATTTTTTAATATGTTGTTCTCACACCATCTTTCGGGTAGATCCTCGGCTCTCTGGCGGGCGGTCGCGGTTGCGTAGACGTCCAGTTGTGACCTTGACATTTATAGCTGTCACCTTGACATTTAGATCAGTAACTGATATGTTTAAAAATGCAGACCTTGGTCATAAATTATCCTTCCTAGTTTCATCAAAATATACCGAAGGGTTCAGAAGTTAGAAGGGAGGCGACTGAATAATTAGCAATGACAAAAGTGTCTGACAATAAAAAAATATGTTTGGTAAACCTATCTAAAGACAAGAAATAAAAAATTAGGTTTCCTAAAATGTTTTTAAAACCTTGGATTATTATCTGTACAGGTTGAATGCGAACCAATAAACGTAACCACTACCGCCTGCGAGACAGAAGAGGAAGGAGAACAACATATTAAAAAATCAGCTGACCTAAATATATTTTTGAAAACGTTACTACATCCTATACTATAATTAATTAAATAAACTCCCCTATGCTTTTTACACAAAAAGTTATTTCAAACACTTCTAGATACCAAGTTTAAATAAAATTTTCCGGAATAAATTAAAAATATTTTACCCTGTAACTTTTTTTTATTATTATCAATTTTTAATTATAGGTTTGCTTTGCAAAATCTTACTATTTTGGCATAGAAAATTTGTGTTTATCTTTTCCATTAATTACCGGACAGCCTGTATATTTTAACAATTTAAAATAGTCAAGCGTTGTGTTTAAAAAATATTTAAGTCCAAAAACAAGATATTTAGCTTTAAAATACATGAATATCGACTTTCTAACTGATAGATATCGCCATTAATTAATTAGAAGCATAAGCTTTTGGCATAGTTCAAAATGATTTAATCCAATTATTGCCAAACCGCAACGCAGTCTGCAATGCGCTCGAAGTACTCTCAAATGGATGATCTATGTTATTAAAGCTAAGAATCATTGCATCCAATAAAACAAATAAGAACATATATGAGGATAAAGACGAATTTTGGACAAAAGTAGTAACAAAAAAATGGTTTAAAACTTTAAGAAATTTGACTACGATTAAATTATATATTTAACTCATGTTTATGATAACTACAGTTATATTCATAAAAATAACGTAGTTTAAAAAATACCTTATTTTTATGTAAAACCTGCTCCTAAAACTAAATGTTTGATGGTTAACACATGTCATAGGTTTTAAAAATTTAAAGTATGAGCGTCAAGCGTATATATGGATGTAAATAAATCAAATTAAAATAAATAAATACTCTGGGTTAATCCTCCTTCTATTTTGCTGACTACCTAATCCTTTTTAATATTAAATAATTGACGTGGCATTTTTAACTAAAAAGTAAAAATTTGTTAAATATTGCTACCCAAATATTTTAAACAACAAGGTCACGCCCGTGTTTTATTTAAGTAAAAACCTTGATGAAATTTAATTACCTTCAATAAAAATCAGTCACATGTACGATTCTTTTATTAATATAACTGTAAGTAAAGGGTAATTATATAGGCAAATAAGGCACTTTCTTGAAATAACATGAGAGCCAACGCAATATTAAGACAAAAATATGTTTAACTAAAAAAAAATTATTGTAGCTTTGTGCAGGTGAAATAATAGGAAATAAAGCAAAACATTAATTTTTCGTGCAAATTTTGCATACAATACAAAATTATTATTTTATATTTTTAAAAATAAAATTTAGATTTCTTTTAATATTTTTTAAATTGCCTATTTTTTAAATATTTTTCTTTACCGTTATGACTTTAAATTATCGCACTTTTTATCTAAACACCCGTAATGTATACAGGGTGGCGCACCACAAACGCCTTGTTCTCTAATATGAAAACGGTATTATTTTTTTAAAATATTTTTTTACAGGCATATGTGGGTATATTAGCAGCATAATTTAAAATTATAGGAAATTATGCTCCAAAAGAAAGATCCATATCAAACTTATGTTTTTTTTTAATGTTACACCCTGTATATAAGTGAATTTTTAGATTGTAGAGATAAAAATAGGGTAAGTTTTATCAGCAATCCCTAAACCAAAATTGAAAGGTTTTTAAGATGTTTAGGACTTTTAAAAAATCATGTCAAACAATTTTAATATATCCTACCTTAGGCATCACTTTGTATATTATGTTATGCTGCTAAAATATAAAGTGTGCAATCACCTATGTTTATTTTTTTTTTTAATAGAATGTATACAAGGTGTCCAGAAACTAATATTTAATATTAGCTAGTTTACATTGCAAATTTCTTGCTCTTTTTAAATGAAACACCCAGTTATTTGTCCCATTTCTTGGATTTTGAAAATTAAAATAAGTTAAGTTTTGTAATGATTTCCTATGCCAAAAATGTAACGTTTTTAGGATATTTAAGATTTTTAAATAATTTATTTTAAAAAAACAAAACTTAATTTTTGATAAAGGACAACTTTTTTTTAAATGGAACACCCATATATATATTCCAAAATTCTTGAAATTCAATGTTTTTTCTAAAAAAAATGTAATCGTCGTAATGTAAAAGTCATGGTTGTAAAATAACGGAATAAAAATTACCTTTGAAAACTATACTTTGTTTTTGTCGTACTGAGTTAGGTAGCAATCTTTCATTGTTAAATAATATTTTTAATCGTCGTGAAGCCAATTGTATAGAGGTCCATAGGTTCGTTGTTATTTAAAGTAGCCATGGCTTATGTTACATTTCTTTAAAGGAAAAATTCAAGAATAAAATAATATACAAGGTGTTCGGTGTTGCTTCCAATATACTTACAAATGTCTGTAAAAAAATATTTTTAAACAATAATACCGTTTTTGTATTAGAGACCGAAGCGTTGGTGGTGCGCCACCCTGTATAATGGTTTTTAATATTTTTATAAAAATTTGGTAATTAAGTAAGCATACATTTTTTAACGTTCTTTTAAGATGATAGTAAATATCTTTAAAGTTTTATATAAACTGACCATGGTATTGTAATTCTCCGCTACGCATCATTCGGTCAACTGCAGACGCGTGCGGAAAAGTGGCACTTTTAGCACTAGTTGGGAAATATACTATTATGACATCCGGCTTACGGACGTCGATTGGCGAAATAATTAAATTAAATTAAAATATCAAACAGTGACGTAAGTTGTTGTAAATATTTGAAAAAGGTGTTTAAAAGGTAATTTTGGACGGATGGGCAAAACTTAAAATTAAATTAAAAAAAAACAAAAAAAACGGTCAATTAAAGAATTGTTTTTCCTTAAAATAGGTTTTGTTTTAATTAAAATTGTTTTGAAACCAATTTTTGTTTTGTTTTGTAAACTATATTTTCGGTACCAATGCTTAAAGCATTGTTTTGAGAATTTTACTTTATTTAGATATAGTTTATAGTAGGTAATTATTGTAAATATCAAATTTGGATTATCTAAATAAACAACTTATTAAAAAAATTAAGAAATAATTTACTGTATTATAATTTTTTTATTTTCTATACTGTACTTACATGATTCCCAGTAAAAGAGCTTAAAAATATTTTTCGTTTAAACTTAAGTAAAGGCTTGCAATTAACTTTGACGAGTGAATATAGTGACTTTGGATCACTAACCCGAATTTGGAAGCATAAAAATCCTAAAAGAATACTGGAAAGTATTAAGTCAATGAATTTGTTCAAATTTTATACACAGGCTGTTTTATAAAAAAACTCAACCATGGTCAATATTTCAAAAACAATATTATGGATAAAACTGTCCTCGCTACTGTACTCTACGAAAAAAGTTATATAAGAATCCGTTTTTACTTTTTTGATAAGTTGTGGGTAAACTGTGATACAAGGGGTACCTGAAAATGCAATATGCAATATTTCCAATATCGCTCTGTAGCTTAAAAGTTAGGAGGACTTTCACAACTTTGTTTATGGCATCTTTTGTTTTATAAAAAAAGTAGCTTAGCTTCGCGAAAAGTTTTATCTTTATTAAAAACTGAGATATCTCGCAGTTTTAATCAAAATGGGACCCCCTTTTTATCTTAAAAATTAATCATAAGAGTAAATTTGGCCAATGATAACGTTTGATTAGAAAGTCGAGAACAAAAAAACTGAATTTTCAGCCAATTCTACTGGGACCCAAAATCCATAAGGTTAGTGCAGGGTCCTTTGGACTCTAAATCTAAAAAAAAGATGTTTTAATACTATCTTAAATCACTTCAACTGTCCATATTATTTTCTTAATTTTGGACATTTATTAATATAATAAAAGTGTAAAAAGTCTACAGTGTGTCTACGTTGACGTCAAAAGGAAACTTTCTTTTTATTAATTTTAAGAAACAAAAAAAAATTGTTTAAGTTCTGCATAATTTATAACTTAAAAGGCAGTCGTCACTACACTAGAAAAACTTTTTTTGTAAAAATTTAAGTTTATACATTAGTGTAACATTTTTATTAATTAATATTAGTCATGCACAATTTTAAATAAACTTTTATATTAACTGTTATCAAGACAAGAACAATTTGCAATGCTCTAATGTACAAACGTACATTAATCATTATAATAACAGATGATTTTTTTTGTAATTAAACAATATTGCATATTTTAGACTAACTTTTAATTTTAAACATTTTTTTTCCGATAACAATTTTTGATATTAGCAAAAATGCAGATACTCATAAGAAAAAATTACATCTTTGACCACATCACATAGATCACTAATACAATTTGGTATCTGATGGTTTGTTTTTAGGTTTTGAACCATGCAGAACATTTTATAAAGAATAGGTTTATGGCGTGGTGAATAACAAAAAGTTTTCATAGGACACCAAAGCTGTAATTTTTTCTTATGAGTATAGACAACAGCAATTTCTAATGCTCTAGTGTACAAACGTAAATTTTTAATATTATTACAGATTTCTTTTTCGTAAATAAACAAAATTGCATGTTTTAAACTAGCTTTTAATAATAAACATCTTTTTTAACAACAATTTTTGATATCAGCAAAAATGCAGGTACTTTACTCATAAGAAAAATTACATTTTTGACCACATCACACAGATTACTTATACAATTTGGTATCTGATGGTTGCCTGTCAGGATTTGGACCGTGGAGAACATTTTTATAAAGAATTCAGTCGTAAGATAAATAATAAAAAAGTTTTTATATTACGGCAAGTTTGCTAGACACACTGTTTTTAGACTACTAGGTATGGACGCCAACGTATAAAAATTATTCTAAGGAATTTTTTTACGGAATCATGTTCATAATAAAATGCTTATTACGAAAATATACATGATGCCAGCTTGTATTTTGTTCAGAAATTTTAAAACCACAAGTGTTTAACTAATTCAGATAAATTGCGGTTTAAAAAAATCTCACCAAGGCACTATGGGATAGATTTTGGCCAAAAAGCAACTCTGAAATTTTAATGGCTTATGCTGTGTATTTAAAAATAGATACTCCAAACTATATGTACACGAAATTATAAAAGAATTTGACGACTTTTTACTAGGTTAAAAAAAAATAAAAAGGTATTTTAAAAATCAAATATAATCATACAACTAAAAATAAATAAGTATTAAATTAAAAAGAGTTTTAGCTTTATCAAAAAAATTGCAATATTTTAAATTATTCCTACCCATGTAAACGTAGAAATAAAACATTTAATCTACTAAGTTTAATAAAAGCCTAGTATACTAAAAAAAAAGTAAAATAATTAAAATAATAAAAGCTGTTGTTGTGTTTCCGATGCAAAGTCTGACTCTATTGTCAAACATTTTTTTACCATTTTTTTATCAGTTTTTGTACTAACAATTACCTTTCTTTTTTTTGCCACTTTTGAGTTTAAGGACAGATATAAGTTTTTTTATCATTTTACAAGGTTCTTCATTAAAAAAATATATTTTTGTCCTATTTCTGCAGATTTAAATGGTCATATTTCCGAAACTAATTGAGATAGACGTATCAAATTTGGTATTTTTTTTAGGCTTTTAAAAATATTTTTTGGTTGTGATATAATATAGAGTTTTCGATATAAAAAAATCATACTTATTGTCGTACCCTGTATATCATATGAGATAATAATCATCCAATTACTGATTAAAAAACAATCAAATTAACCAAACATGCTAATATTTTAGTTTTTGTTGTAAAAATAATGTTAAGAGGAGTGTAAATTTATAATTATATGTAATACGTTTAGTATTCCCAAAAACCATCTGTAATAAAACACTTAATTTTTTTAATATTTTTCCAGTAAAGAGCAAAATGTTTTAAGTTAGATTGGTAAGTTTCAGAATTTTGGCCAAAAATTTAATGTCGATACCATAGTGCAAGGTACAAGCTGGCATCATGTATCGTGGTAATCAGGATTTTATTCTAAACATGATTCCGCAACAAAATTCATAGGAATAATTTTTGTTAAAGTAGCGCTTATTCCTCCTAATATTATTTAACACTATCAATATTATTAAAAAATATAATTAATATTAATGATTTCTATACCGGGTGTCCCTAGCCGGTGGCTTACCCCTACAACTTTTATATTTTAAAGATATTAAAATAAAATTTGGTACGTTGGTATGTTACATGAAAAAGCATTGTTTCACATATTTAGTTGTTTCCTATTACTTCAGGTTTAGCAGGAAAAGTCCCTAACTTTCTTATTTTAAATAAGATACCCGGTTAATTATTACTTATATAAATAGAAAATGAAACTCCGAGTACAATGACACTGCATTTGCATTTTTTGACATCTAATCTCTCTCTCTCAGGAGGTTTTATTTTAAAAAAATAGATTTTTTGACCCCTTTTAGGAATAACGAAAATATTAGTAATTTTAGCACGCCCTGTATGATATGGAGTTGATTTCTCGGTTAAAATTAAATACATCGTATCTGTTTATTTACTTTAGTTTAATTAGGGCTATGTTTTGAAACATTTAACACAAATCATTTTTTATCTCGAAAACCAATGGAGATAGGTAAAGGACAATATAAACAAAAAAGTATTATTATTATTTTTTTATTTTTTAATCCAGAGACCCATGAATACGACAAATTCTATATCAAGTAGTCAAGGAGAATAGATGCGACTATCTTTTGTTTTTGAGTCGTCTAAAATTTGCAAAATCGTATTAATGGTCTTAAGTCAGTTTTTTTTAAATGGATTATGGTCGGCTCACTGTAATAGCTCAAAAGAGGTTTTTTTACCAACAATTTATTACCACAAAATTAATATTTTAGTTAAAAGTATATCACAAAAATCCTTATTACCTGTTTTTTATTCTCCAAGAGCAACAGCTAGCCACTACCCAATTTTTTCTACTTTAATTAATGGTAGGGGAGCCCAAGAGGGGATTTCGGGATTTACTACAGCGCGACAGATTAATATACCGTAGGATGGCTTCTACCCGGGTAATTACCTTCACCAAATATGAGCTTTCTATACAGGGCCGATCATAAAAAAACAAAAATATATCCATCAGATATTGTCGAGCGCGTCAGTTGAGGATAGGGTAAGTTAATTACATGCTAAACAGTGTATATTCCACTTATCTGATAAATTAAGAGTAACGTAGAGAGGGCTACGTCAGTTTAACATTTTCAAGCGCAGCTTTTTTAATTTTGAAGAAAACAATTCAGGAATAACATAAAATATATAATACGATATGACCCAAACGATTTCCACAAGCCGAAATAATAATGGTTTTTTTACATATTTAAAAGTCTATAGCCGCTTCCCTAACCGATGAAAAGGTATACATTTTTTCTTCTTTTCATCTAAGCTTTGCAACCCAATAGGTCTCTATAATGCTCGAGTAAATCCCCATTTCGCATCGTGGGCTCCCCTACTATTAACCATTGAGAGTGTTACAAATAAAACAAGTTGTTGGTTAATGCTATTAGGAAAAAAAATAATATGGATTTTTCTGTTATACTTTAAATTAAAATATTGATTGTGTTGTATGAAATTTTCGGTAAAAAACTACTCCTTTTGAGCTATTACAGTGAGACACCCTCGACCCATTGAAAAAAACCGACTTAGAGCCATAAATGCGACTTTGCAAATTTTAGGCGACTTTGTAGAGGCTTTAAAAAACAAAAGATGGTTACATCTATTTTCCTACGACCACTTGTGAAAATAGCAAATAACACACTGGTTTCATGCATAGAAAATGCGTTATATCACACTAGTGTTGCGAAGTACTTTCCAACACTCGTGTGATAGATATTATGATGTCATTCCAAAAACTGCTATTGGTTTTTCAAGTGAAATATTTATAGTAGTGACAGTAAAAAAACTTTTTACTTACCTTAAACAGTAGAATCCAAATTAGCGAAAATCATCTTACTAACGTTAAGTTACTACACAGTATAAGCTTTCTTCTAATATTAAAAGAGTAATAATAAAATTCCCGAAAAAATAAAAACCTAAACAAAAATTGACATAATCACAAAAAACAACTTTCACTGACTGCTCGCTCAGTGGCACAGTGTTGTCAGGTAAGTAGATCAAATTAAAAATCTCCCTCCTACCTTTGAGCACGCACTTTATAGAGGCAGCCTTACCGCTTGACCGTTCGACCTAAAGCGCCAGAGAAAACACTCCTATATAAATTTCTTTCTCTTTGTCTTCGTGTACTCAAACAACTAGTTAAATCTTTTTTTTAATCCCTTAATTAAACCTGAGGCTAATACACACTTTATGAATCTACTTTCTTTTATTTATTCATAAATAGAATTAGACCCTTCCGACGTTGCCAAATACTTCCCATCTTTTGCATGATATAACTCAAAGTATAACTGACGTTAAGTAGTCGTTTTTTCTTACTTTTAGGACTTCTGGTTATGCATTTACAATTTTTATATTTTTTATCAAAATATGAGGAAAAAATGTAATTTTTACTTAATTTTACATGTGATGTTCAGTTTCATTCCGTCGTTTTACCAATTTTACCCTACCCTGCACCCCTTTTCAGTCCTTGGTCCCGTAAGTTTGTTTACTGATATTTTTTAAAAACGAAATATTTTGGATATGTGCCACCTACGTTTTATTTAGAAGAGTGTCTAAAATATGTAGGTATCAATAATTTTTAAAAACCCTTAAAATAGCAGAAAACCGTATTAAACTATTACCGTTATTAACCAACCAAACTATACAATTTTGATTAAGTGAGGGCTTTTTAAATTCCAAAATGATAAAAGTTATATATTGCTTCTAGGTAGGTATTTTCGATGTAAAAATATTGTTAAAACAGTATAATATAGCAGTAAGGAAAAGTACATATCACACTAGTGTTACAAAGTAAAAATCACCCTAGTGTTGCAAAGTTCTCAATTGTTTTTTCTGCAAAGACAAACTTTAATTATTTTTTTGGGAATAATTTGTGGTCGTAGGAAAAATAGTGTACAGTACTCGTGTGAAAATTACTATCTTACACTCGTGGCTCGGATAACGCCTCGTGCTACAATATTCCCACTCGTGTAAAATCAGTCATTTTCCACACTTGTAATGTAATATACTATTTATACTAAATTTAATGTACCAAAAAGTTACACACTTTAAAACTCAATACCCACCCTGTATTCAACAAATATTTTTTTATCCAAAAGGCAAAAAAATAAAGGAGGCGAAACATACTTCTACAAAATATTTGTTGGCTTTTCGTTTTATATTTTAGAAAGCGTGTATAGTAATCCGATGAAAAACGGATAAAAGTAAAGCTTGTTTAAATCCTAATTATTAGGGCTTTGTTATTGGGGATTTTTTCGTTTTACTTGAAGGGTAATCCGCAGTCACTCGACTGGCTCTGAAAATTAAGCTGACGTTAAATTTGGAATAAATAGATTTTTTATAATTCTAAAAGGAAAAATTATAGAAACAGTTAAAGTTACTTTTTAATAAATTTTTAAAGATTTTATTATTATACTAAATAAAATTTAATTAAAATTAAAATAAATGTACTTTAACCTACCTCTATTTTGACGATACTGGCAGTTAAAACATTAAAATTGTGGCTGATCTTTTTGTTGGGTACACGCCTGAAAAGAATGGGACCGCTTCGGTCCTGGTCCCGGGTATACGAACTGACCCTGTTCAGCCCTATTGACCCCTTTGAACTGGCCGGTCGCCTGAAACAAAATAAAAGAAAAATTCCCAAAAAAACCCAAAAATTCTAATTAACGACGTTTTGGTGGCAAGTCTGTCACCGTTGTCAAGTTAAAAATAAAGGAAAAAAATAAAATAAAAAATTAACTAATATTTAAATTAGAAATAATTAAATTTGATGCTTTTAAAATCGCAAACTGAAAATAGTTTGACATAATATGTGTCATGAGTGTAATAAGGATAACTTTGATTTTAGTCGAAAAAAAAAAATACAAAGCAATATACATGACACATATGTCCAACTGTTTTCAGTTTGCGATTTTAAAAGCATAAAATTAATTATTTTAAATTTAAATATTAGTAAATTTTATTTTTATTTTTCAACTTTATTTTTAACTTGACAACGCATACGTTTTTAAATAGATTTTTTTTTATTTTGTTTCAGGCGACCGGCCAGTTCATAGGGGTCAATAGGGCTGAACAGGGTCATCTCGTATACCCTGGGACCAGGACCGAAGCGGTCCCATTCTTTTCAGGCGTGTACCCAACAAAAAGTTCATCCAATAAATGAATCCGCCCAACCAATATAGAGCATATCTTCAATTAAAAATGTTTTTATATTTCTAAAGGACACTACACATTTTAGTACTTTATTAAAGAGCCTATTTCACCATCTTTGTTTTATTACAAAAACTTTTTTATAAGTATAATAATTGAGAACTTTTAACTTTTATTGTCTTTATTTAGTTTTTAAGTGTTTTTTTTAATTTTTAGGGAATTACCCTTAAACTTTGAATTGCAATAAAAATGAAGGTGGAAATGAAAGTCCAAAATTCTAACTCATTGCAACCCATATAATTATTTTTTAAAGTGCCATGATGTATTTTAATGAAATTTTAGTTCAGAATTATTATATTACTTTTTTTTACTAAAAAATCAAAATTTTAATAACATTATTATTTGTAAGCAAACAACATAAATACAGACAATACGTTTATCTCAGCCTATTCAGAAATAAATAATAATAAAGTAATAAAAAGTAATAAAAGCATAATACTAAATACAGTTTTAAATACATATTACAATTAGACAAAATATATAGGGTGCTGCATAATTTCTTCTAAGAAATAAAACACTTATTTGTTGTTAATAGCACTGGCAATTTTATTTTCAAATAAAATATGGAATATTTATCATATAAATTTAAAAAAAAATTTTTTTTAAGTTTAACACCCTGTACCTGCATTTCCGGGAGCGTTTATATTAAGTTCTTTTTATATCAAATTAGCTTAAAATTAAGCCCTATATTATGTAACAACAACAATAAATACCTAATAAAAAAGCAAATATTTAATCCTACAAATTATACTGAAAAAAGTGTTTTTAAAATTTTAAAGTTTTCCAAAAATGTAATACCCTGTATCCGAACGTTCGAAAAATTAGCGAAATACTTATGTAAATTTTTTTAAATAAAATTAGCTTATAAATAGGTCTTTAATTTTTTTGTAATGCAAATAAAATAACTCAAAAGCCTATTATAAATATTGTTGAAATGTAAATACTCTAATGTGTTGAAAAAGATTTGTTCTTTTTACATTGTTATGGTAGGTTTTCATCTGACATTATGTGCATGATTTTTTATGTCAGACAGAAATTCTGGCTAATGTAAACAATTAAAAATTCTATCAGACATACATTAGCCAGAATATCTGTTTGACATAAATATCATGCAATAAATGTCAAATGTAAACCTACCATTACGCTTGTATCCTAAGTACACACGAGAGCTTTAATGCGCATTAGCCAATTTTAATAAAACGCATCTATAAACACTCTTAAACTATTTTTAAAAGACGTAATTTTCCTTACATTAATTGTTTTGGTATACAAAATCACCCAGTCAATTATGTGCTTGTTTTGTAATGGCATTACTGGCCAATATACCTTTAAAAATAGCTAATACAATAAACCACATAATAATAATGTATTGGGAATTATGACTTTTAAAACGGTTTAAGAGAATTTACACGTGCGTTTTATTTTAATTCGCATTTCTAAAATGCGCAATAAAGCGCTTGTGAAAATGTGTAAATAAATTTTAATTTTGTTTGTGTTTACCGGCTTAAATTACTGTGCAATAAACCTCTAAATTTTGGTGTTCCAGAAAATACAGTCAATTACTTACACTGCTTAGTAGGCTTACTCACAATAAGACTTGCCTCAGATCCTACCTGAACGTAGGTACGAAGGCAAGTCTGCAAGTAAGACCAACAATATAAATTTGCATTGGAGCGCACCGTCATGTTCAGCATACACACGATCGCACTTACTCGCGGGCTTCCTTTCCATTCAGGTAGGATCGAAAATCTGACTGACTATGTGTATGCTTATTTAGATAAAAATATTTTTAAGCGTGTGTTTTAATTAAAAAAAATATACAACATACAAAAATAAAATTCCACAATTTTTAGTAAAGCTTTTAAATTCAGACTAAACTTTTCTTTAAAACTAGATCCAATTATATAGCAAGACCTGAAACTTTCCCCTCGTGAGAAACAAGGATTTGTAGGTTCGGTTTTGCCCTAACCCAAATTCTTTTAAAACTTTTGTTTTTAGTTTTTGTTTTGTTTTTTAATATAAAAACCCGAATGGCTGATACAAAAATCTTTTAGTTTTTTATTTTCCTTGAAAGTTGACAATCGTGTAGAGAAAATGGAAAAAAGTAAAGAATACATTGGTGCACTAATATCGGATAACTTTTTATTACACCTAATATTTATTTAAATGTTTAAATAAATGAATAAAATATTTAATTAATACACATATGGTAAAAACAAAATATCTTTCAATTTTGTAAAACTGGGATACCTTTGATTTTGGTCAAAAATGTGACTTGTTTATTCATCACTTTGTATAACGTACCCCAAACAATGTTTAAAATTACCCACAAGCAGCTTAAAGCAAATTAAATTGTTGAGATTAAAAAAATTATAAAATTTGCCTAAAATTTAAAAAAGTTATGAATCGTTAAATTTAGGCAAAAAGGGTTGCCGAGTTTATTTGTTCACAAATTTATTTGAACGTAAATTTAGTCGCCAGTTTAAGTTTCGTAAATAAACAAAGCTTAAACTGGTTACTTAAATTAAAGATGTCACAGGGACAAAAGAAAGTAAGGCTCCAACGGGCCCTAATTTTTTAAAGTATTAAAATTGATCAGAAGGCTTTATTTATAAAGATTTATTGGTTAAAAATAAAAATCAGGCTATTTGCAAATTTATTGCAAATTTTTACATCCAGGAAGCAAAGCTGGATATTTAATATATTATAACTTACATGCGCAAAATTTTTTGATAAACAAAATTTATATAAAGACTTTAATTATAATCATAACATTTTCAGTTTTTACTAATAAAAACAAATAAATTAAATTGTGTATTTAATAGTAAAAACTGAAAATCTAAGACGTCTGAAAATATTTTGCAAATTTATACACCGGGGAAGCGCCGCGAATACTATATTAGCATGGCCCCTCAATGCGCATAAGTTTTCAATTATCAAAATTTGTTAGGTTTTATTCTTAAACTATTTTAAAGTAGAAAATCAAAATCTAAGTTATTTGTTTTGTCCCTGGGCCACCTTCTAATTTAAGCCGCCAATTTTAACTTCGTTAATAGTTGAAGCTAAAACTGGGGACTAAAATTAGGAGGTGGCTTAGGTCTTTAGGAGGCTCTAATTTTATTTAATTAATAAAATTTATTAGAGGACTTTATTTATAAATATTTTATAGTAAAAAAATAAATAAAATCCAAGTTAGTCGCAAATTTCATTACAAATTTTTACACCGAGGAAGCGCCACTTAATATTTAATATAAACCTTTTTTAATCTGAATAAAAGACAAATATTATTATGTTTACATTCAATTTTTTTAAATTTTAGTCGCCAGTTTCAGCTTCGTAAATAAAGAAAGCTGAAACTGGCGACTTAAATTACTAAGGTGGCGACTAAAACTAGAAGGTGAGGATGAAAAAAACTGGGGCTCTAAGAGGCCCTAAATTTTTAATTATTAAAATTTATTAAAGGGATGTACTTATTATTATTTAAAAGTAAAAGTTTAAATCAATGCGCATTTTTTTACCTATCAAAATTTATTATTATTATTTTCATTTATAAATATTTAGAACTAGAAAATTAAAGTCTTAGTTATTACTTTCGTCCCTGAGTTACCTCCCAATTTTGGTCGCCAGTTTTAGCTTCGTAAATAAACAAATTAAGATAATTTAAGGTACCAAAGTGACTTATTTTCGTATGTGTATAGAATAAATAAAATACAAAACTATATAAAAGATAGTGGCGTACATTTTTTAAATTAAAGTTATGGTTTAGGTGCCGCTCGACTCGTCACTGGACCTAATAAGTTAAATCAAGTTAAAGCTAAGTAGGCTCCTTGAGAGAAATAAATAATTCTGCCAATATTTATTAAAATTGTTTAGAAAATAATAAGGATAACAATAAAATACAGATTTTTAAAAAGTTTTACTGTATCTAAGAGACGATGCATTTCCAAGTCTTAAAAATAGAAGATATAATGCTCATTTTATCTACAATACTAAACTTAGGGCTTATGGCTGAAGGCTGTAGGTATAATAAAAATTTAACATAATTTTCAGATTTAAATGGCTATATTTGCCAAACTATAAAGACCAACATACCGAAAATATTTTCTTAATTCTCTTTTTTATATCTATTTAATGATGATGCAATAAACAGGGTCTTTAATTTGAAAGAATCCAGCTTATTATCGAATTCCTAAGGATGATCATATTTTCGAAAATGTTTAAAATTTGATATATCACATGTACACTTTCTTTTTTAAGCTCTTTGACAGGTCTTTCAAATAGTGATATATTATAAAGAGATATTCGTTGAAAATGTACATTTTTTGCAATAAATCGAAAACCCGATGTTTAACTGTTTTTCTGTTCGCAGCACGTTAATTAGCGGAAAAAATACTACAACCTTAATACTTCAGCCGACTTCCTATCTCCAATAATTAAAAAGTTAACAATAGTGCCAACTTAGGTTTAATCACCTTGTATAAACTTTTTTTAAATTAGCTCAAGAAAAGTCTTTTACCGCATTACGAAAACATTCTTAAAAAAAAATATTTTTACTAAACTTGCTTTTTGTATCATTTCTATACCACAAGCTTACTTAACTGTTTCAATTAGTCAAAATATAATTAAAGCAGTTAGCAAGGCAAAACGTTGGCGCCATGCACCAGTGATCGGCTGCTGCCCATGGCAGAGTGTCCAACGATTTAATGTCGGTCCCACAGGACTCTGGCAATTTGAATGTCGATGACCAAACGGGTTTAAATCGAATCTCCCGTGATCTCTGGTGGCCCGTTTGAGATTCAATTATTGAACCACTGGCCTGGTTACTATGAAAATGGCAGGTGTCTAAACGGAATTGCAAACTAATCTGCATTTTAGATGAACTAGAACGTTCCAGTTTATACATTTTTAAAGTTTCACGTTGTACTAATTGCAGTTTTATGCTGTTTTATTTTCTGTAAAATGTACAATTTATTTTTGGTGTGTTAACGCTTTAAAATTTGCTTGTGTTTAAAAGTTATATTGCAGGCTTTTACAGGGTCTTTTAAAGGTCTGTACAAAATTCTACCATTAGTTCATTGAAATAAGGTACAAGTTAGTCTAACGCAATTTACTTAAACCAAAAAATGTAATCGCTTGCAAGGTTCTCAGATGTTTTGGTTTGTTTCATTTTTTTTAATTAATTAAATAAAAATCTTTTTATAGAAAGAACAGTTTAATATCGTAAATTCGGTACTCTTAGAAAAGACAAAAAAGTTTTAAGCAATGAAATCGGCATGCTTGTGTTCGAGGCCGCCTTTGCGCTTTCTTCTATGATATGCCGCTGCTTGCAGGTGTCTCTATCAGCGCGGCGCTGTAAAGGATAACGGCGCCTTTCTGTAAAATAGTCTGATAACAGGCGGCCTTTTTTCATATTTTTTTTTTAAATTTTTATAGGGTACCGAATTAGCGATCTTAAAATGTTCTCACTATACAAGATTCGGTATAAGAATATTTTAGAAATTAAATTCTGATCGATTTTGTTTAAAAATTTAAGGATAACCAATTTTTGTGCCTCTGTATGTTATAACAACAGCAATTCATTCATTTGCCCATACTTGTTTTAACAAAAAATATACATATATAGTTAAAGTTTGCTACGAGAAACCATTATTAAGATATTTTAAATACCAAGAAAATACTATTACACAAACAAATGTCATTTATACTTAGTTTTTCACCTATTATGAGGATTATTTTTCATAAGGCCACTTCTATAAGCTGTGTATAAAATGCTATTTGCACAAATAATACTGCTACAACTTAGCACCATGTATGTCGCAAAGGATCAAATTGTTGACTAAGGTAAATTGCGTTAAAAGGTTTTATTTTTGTGCAAGAAGACACCCTGTATATTTCTGATTATTACCTTTTAAATATAGATATGTATACAGGGTGTTACTGAATCCTTTTAAGAAAATTTTGGGGCAGATTCTACAATTAAAAAATAAAAAATGCATATAAACATGGGTCCGGAAATGCATTGCTTTCAAAGAAACTTAACTTAAAAAAAAAAGTTTTTTATGAATCTCCTAAATATTCCCTATCAAATTTTAATACCATTTGGTTTTTTTATTTGTAGCATCAAGAGGCTAATTTAGCTTTATAACTTTATTAGATTAATTTAGTTCAATGGCTTAAACGGTACCAAAATCGATAATTCTGACAAAAAATGTACGCCACTGACTTTTAGGGAAATTTATAAATTCATTTGGAATCCAGCAAGTAAGAATACTTCTTTAAAAGTTTTTTTATTTTGTTTTTGTATTTTGCTTACCTTTCGCAAAATAAAAAAAAATACTTTATTTCATATCTCTGGCCCACCCAAAAAACATGGAAATTTTTTTAAAACCCCTAACAAAAAAAAATTATTTAAATGTTTCTTTACGTGTTTCTGTATAGTCCAGGGGTATGCGATTAAGTAATTTTATTTTATTTTTTTTTAATTAAACAAGATAGGAAAAAATTATAAATTAAAGAAGTTGTATTTTTGTCTGCTTAATACAAACAAAATTATACTATTTACCCAAAAGTCAGTGAACAGATGTGTATAAATTATTTTTTATTATATTTTTAAGATTAGAATTAGCCCTAAAATTTTTATAACAACATTCTGTAACAACCTAAATACAAGGTAATTTTTATTTAATACTCATAATTTGGGACATTATTGCTAAGGGCAAACAATGACTAAACATAAAAAAATAATCGACTGAATTTTTGTTTTTATAAAAAAAAAACAATAAACATTTCATGATAATAATGTTTGACATTAGTTATAGTACGGTCTACTTTTGGTTGTAATTTTATTATTTCGCGACTAGAATTACAATTAGTGCTTATAGGGATTATGTCATATTATTGCTAAACCAAAGAATATGTTAGTACTTTAATCTTTATAAATAATTATTATTTTTCTCTAGAATTATACCACTTTTGTTAAATTTTAAATAATTGGATGTCACTAACAAAAATATTTTACCAATTTTTTTATTTTAATTTAATTAATTTTCAATTTCCAAAGTTCATGTGTTCAGGATATGAATTATCCTGTATAAAGTTTTTGTAAAAAAACTTGATAGGTTCGTAATCTGTCAGAAATTGGACAAAAAATCGTTTTAAAGTCGTCTAGATATCCATGACATAACCTGAATGGTAATTTTTTTTCATTGAAATATAACCGCATACCTTAACCTGCCTGTTAAATTTGACTGAAAAAATAAAGAACCAGGTTATGTCATGAATATATAGACGACTTATTTTAAATTTGTTAATTTGTTTACAAAATGAAAAGGCACTAAACGGATGTTTTCACGGTAAATATGTAATGTTATGTGTAATAAACATAAATTCATTAAGTTGAAATATTTTGATTATGATTTATAACCCCAAAACTGCTTATTGTCAAAAATATTTGTGTGATTGGCAAGCGCATGGTTACGGTTAAATAACCCTAGGGTTATATAACCTATATGTTAGCATCATATCTCCTAATATCTTTACTTACTACAAAATGACGGCACTTTAAAAATTACCAAATTCTTGATTGGGATGGCCATATTTCCGAAACTAATTAAGTAGGATGTACTTAATGGGGTGTTTTATTAAAGCTTTTTAAATCTTTTTATTGGTAATATATTATTCAGGGCGCTTTAATAAAAATATACCCTTTTTATCCTACCCTGTATATTATCACTAGTATCACCATTTAGGTATTTGGGTAATTTTGAATTTTTAAAAATGCGCCATTTTGTAGTAATTAAAGATGTTGACTTTATTATCTAAGGTTATAAAGAACACGTCACCCGAACTCATCTTCTTATTTAGGAATTTTGGGGTGGTAGCCTTGGGGCTTAAGGGGGTGAAGGGCTGCCGTCTATTTTTTTTTAAACCCCTTCCCCATAAATATCTAGACGTGTTTTGGCAATTTTCCCAAATCTTTCTTTTTTTACAGATAATGTGAGTAATAAGTTTTAAAATGAACACCTTGTATACAAACCTGTGATTTTATTCAAGAAAAATGCGCCTAACTTATCGGTTAACAATACACGCTTCAATGTTCCAGTGCAATGCGGCGCGAGACTCCGAATCCTGCAACCGGCACTGCGGTATACTCGACCTGCTGCCTTATGGAAGCCAATTTTCTTTTCCGACAGGATGCTATTCAATAACTTTTCTCACAATTACTCTTTACCACAAAATAAAAATCCATTTCCGACTTATTTCCACTTCTCAATTTTCTGCCATCGCGTCGCGTCAGCCTAAATAAAACACAATTTTTCGCTTATTTTTACTTTTCTTTAATTTTTTTACAGAAAAAAGGACCCGGCAAGCAGAAAATTTACTTTGGACACTTTATAAACTACAAGGCGGACCTGGTGGAAAAAATGGAACATCCTGATTGCAAAGACATGCATAAGAAAATTTTTGACAGCCGAAACTTGTATAATTATAGTTTTTCGCCCAAATAGGCTCCGTCGTGTGATCTACTAATAAAAATAACCACTTAAAAAGACGATTACCTGCAATAAAATAATTAACGGTAGTAGGGAGGGCACGGTGATATTGTAAAGGTATAATACGACCCTGCTTGTCCGACTAACGTTTATCGTTTTATTGCAGGCAATCGACTTTTTAAGGAGTTATTTTATTGATAGATCTTGTCGACGGAGCTTATTTGGGCGAAAAACTATACTTTAAAAATCCAATATTTAGTGTGGTAATCATTTTTTTCTTTAACTAAAATAGTAATTTATGTAACAAGTGCATAAAGTGATACTTTTTGCAAATGGGAAGTTTGGCAGCACGAGCCGTTAGAGAGTGCGGCCATCCTATAAGTAAAGAAAGTAAAGAATGGAGTACTTTATCTTCATGTTAACAATTAAAAAACCTATTTTTTTTTACGGTCGTGGAAAAATTAAGATTCCGCATTTTTTTTATTTTGGTAAATGAAGCTATACCAGCAAGTCGACAAAAAAAAGCTAAATACTTTGTCTTTTGCGTTTCTGCAATACAACTAATGGTTTAAGAAAAAATTATTTAATGAAAATAAGGCAATTACGTATTGCTATATTTAATTTAGTTTGATAATTTGATTTATTTGACAATTTAACCTTAGTTTTTCCTAGTTTTTTTACCATTTAGGAAGGTTTTCGAAAGCACTTGAGTCATCCATTAAGAACTCTTTATACAATCTGTAAGAAAATAATTTTACCAGAAAAATACTGGATCCTTCTGGACTTTTCTATCATTATAACTATAAAAGGGCGTCAGAGAGTATTCTCATAGATATAATTCCTTGTTAAATAAATCATGGTTTATCTTTTTAAGTTTATGTGCTGTTTACTTCGAGACATTCACAACTAAAGATTTTTCGTAGTTGTAACCATAGGTACGTTTCATTGTTAATAAAACATGTAAAAGCAACGTCACGTGTTTTGAATACGGGTTGTTACAAAACAATATAACTTAAAAACAAAAAAACCCAAGGTAGTAGGCTCTGACTGCCTAATTTATTGTTTTTACATTTTTGTGTTAAGTAACCACATTACGATGGATACTGTTTTTTTTTTTGAGAGAGGGCAGCTTACGATGGCAATTGCTTGATGGGTGTTCCATTGGATATGCGTTTAATAAAAAAATCCCATAGAAATTCAGTGTTTGTCTAAAGTCAGGACCTCCTCCTAATTTTAAAATTCTTTGGTTTGTTTTCATGAAAATTTAAGGACTTTAGTATAGCAACATAAACTAAATTTTAGACAAAAATGTCAGATTTAAATGGTAAACTAACAGCTGGGCGCCATTTTAAAAAGAAAAATTACATGTAAAGGGAGGGTCTTGTGGCACATTATTTTAAAGCTCCTAACAAGTTCTTTATAACCCTAGAATATAAAGTGAATACCTTCACCTCCCAGAAAATGGCGGAACTTTAAAAATTACCAGAATACCTAATTTGGATAACCACCTTATGTGGTATTTTCTTTAAAGGTCTTCTAGATATCATTTTAATGGTAATATACAGGGTGCAACATTTAAACTATAGTATAACCACTATTACCATTAAATAAATCCTTAAAAGAGCTTTCAGAAACTACCACATAGGGTGTATCTTACTTTTTAGATTCGGAAGTATGACCATTAAAATAAAGTATACAGGTAGTTTTTAAAGTAACGCCATTTTGTAGTCGGTAAAAGTATTGACTTTATATTCTGAGGTTATAAAGTACTCGTCAGGAGCTTCAAAATAATTCGCCACAAGATCCCATTTTCATTTCAGTTTTCTGTTTCCAAATGGCGCCCAGATCACAGTTTGACATTTATATATGTCATTTTCTGTCTAAAATTTGGAATATGTTGTCTCCATAAAGTCCATAGATTTTCATAAAAATACTGAACAATTTTAAAGTTGGGAGGGGGTCCTAAATTAAAACAAGCACTGGACATAGTGCCTCAAAAATGTTTGTGCAGAATTTTAATACACCTATTTTATTTTTATTTTTTTATCGTATATAATAAAGTTAAAAACAAATCCATTAAGTAGCAGTAATTTGAAAAATAACGTCCGTGCTGGCACAACCGCGTTGTCTAAAAGATGCTGTGAAATGCATGTTTTAGTGCTTGGATAACGTTGACGGAACAGGGTAAAAAATGGGTTAAACATCGAATAACCCGGCACTTTCGTATTTAGGCATAAGCCTTCGTTAGATGTTACAAACATAAAAAAATAGAAAAAAAACGACAATACACAAAAATAAATATAAATATGTTTTAAATTTTTTGACCACTATGTTTCTCTATACCATCCCTTTAAGGAATAATATTGAAGCAATAATAATGACGTAATATATTATTGACATTATATATATATATATATATATATATATATATATATATATATATATATATTTAATTTACTTTCTACATGTTTAATTTATTAACTAAAAACTAATATTAAAGTTGTAAGAAAGGCTCAAATACTTTTAAATTTAGCCAAAAAAAACCATTATGTTATTTCGAAAATAAAATCAGTTTATTAGTTTTTGCGCTGTAATTTTGCATTTAAAATCAAAAATTCTTTTATATTCGCAGATATTATTTACATTAAGCTTGTTTTTGTTAATAGGAAACGTTTATTTTTAATTATTTTTTTAATTTTCTTATTTTCCGTCTGTTTTGGACAGTCCTTTTTATTTTAACATGCAGATTTTTATTGGGAACCTAGAGTCCAGGTTTTGTAAAGAACGTGAAATTAAAAACATTTTATTGTATATCGAAGCAGGACAGCAAATTGCCGAATAGTAAAGGAATATTCTTTACTTTTTCTTGATGCTACGACAACGGGGTATTTCTTGTTTATGCTACTTGCCACACCAAGTCTAACCTTTTCATTTCCTGGTTAGTTTAGGCAAAGAATATTATAGCTATCGCGATAGAGGTTTAGTTTGCGGTAGCTATCATATTCTTTGATTTTAGTTACTTATAATAGAGTAAGTGAGAGAAGCATATGCAGGCGTCTTATCCCTCTAAACTCTGACCTATTGACTAGTTTAAAAGAGGTAAAAAAATATAGTAGAATCAAATCCATTAAAAAGGTGGAGAACAAACCCTAAATTAAAGAAAATATATAAATTACGGAACATTTAAGGTCGGGAAGGGGTGGAGGTCAAAAATTCATTTGTCAAAATTTCGACATTTTTATTTTATTGGCTCTGGTCTATTATCCTTTTAAACCAATTAAATTTAAATTTGGAGACACATGAGAATAAGGCAACATTATTTTAATTTTTTTACTTACATATTACATATCACTTATTTTTTTCTATTTTATTTTATATATTTACAGAAATATACGATTTTGGGTTTGCGTCTTAGCTAGAAGCGAGCACTTTTAAAAAACAATATACACTATATATTAGACAAAATATTACGCATTATAGTCTAAAAACCAAAATGAAACGTTTTGCGTAATTTTATATAAAGTGACAAAACGTAAGATATTGAATATTTACACTTACTCTGCAAGCATAACAAATCCCACTTTGCACGTCTTGCTTCATGGCAGAATTGTTTACGGAATCTATGATGACAACCACCAAAACACTTAACACAAATTGTAGACTAATTCTTCTTGTATTTTTTATTGCATTTATTCAAAAAATTATAAAAATTATTTAAAAACACGATATTTACTGCCACAACAACAAGAAAAACTTGACCATCAATTGTCATGGACTCTTATACTAGTTCGAAATTATGCTGATAAGGGCTTTTTAACAATGTTGCAAGCTAAATTAAAATTATCTATAATAAAATTACCCGCATTTACCTTAAACCAAAAAAAAAAAAGTGAAAAAATAAACGTATTAAATTTATTGCACTGTTTTTGAACCGTATAATTTCAAATGAATTAATAAATCAGATCGCGACACATATATTTAGATTTACGCGGAATGTTTTTCACCCTATACGTATAATTATTAGGATTTTAATTAACTAGCGGAATTGGAAACATTAATCAAGGGGTGTTGCAGATGAGTAATCAGCATACAGTTTTATATACCCCGAGCAAAATGCGAATTTAGGTCTCGCTTTGCACTCATATGCTGACTAATCATAAAACTGGTATTTTACCTAAAATCCAATTCAAGTCGCATAAAAAGTTTACTGATATAGAAATAGGTCTTTAAATAATATAGGTATTAACAAAATAAATATAAATTTATTATAAAATTGTATACTTAACGTACTTAATACTGAGAAAAAATATACAGAATATCCAAGAATATGTGGGAAATCTCTCGGATACATATAGAGCACATAAAAATAATATTACAAGTTTCTATTATTTTTTTCCTAAAGCTCCCTCTATACAGAAATATGTGCCCTTAAACAACGTTACTAGAAATTAGTTTTTCTGAAATAACTTTTATAGTATTAGTATAGTATAATAAAATAATTTTTTTATATAATAAATACTGGTTAGGACTCTTTAAAATGGTGTCCTTGTAAAACATTTGCATTTGTTACGCCGCCAGGGGCGGAACTACCCTTACACAATAGTCCTAATTATTTTTACACCCTGTGTAATAAAGGAATTAAAATAGCATTTGTAAAAAGATTAAACTGATGGCTAAAAAAAGGTACTTTTGTCCAATATTGATAAAGTAAGAAAATCAACTTTTTGGTTAAATAGTATTTAATAATTTAGTTTGTCGGTTTAACATAGGCTTCCTCCTATTTTATGCATTATTTAGCTTTAAATATATTTATTAAAGAATAAGAGGTCCTTTACAATGCTGTTACATTATTTTTAAGTATCGTGAAAATAAAAAAATAACTGCCTACAGGGCCGTGCCTACCGGGTGGTGCAAGTGGGGTAGGACACCAGGAGTAGCTTTCCAGTGACGAAAATTTTTGAGCTTCACGCTCCAGGGCTTGAAGCTCTTGAACTGCTTTAAAAAGTTAGTCACTGGAACACATCCTTAGACAAGGAAAGAGAGATACTTTAGGAAATTTTAAAATTTCGTTGTTTTTAACCTTTCTTGGCTTTATAATAATAATTTCTTTTAAATATCTAATTCCATTTTAAACAAATAATTTTTAAAAATCCATCCTTAACTATAAAAAAACATGTGTGAAGCACAAAAACCAAAAGAGGGGTTGGTGCATGAGGGGCAAGGGGAAAGAAAAACGGAGTAGCTCAGGTGCATAACATTTTCCGTCACTGGAACGCCATAAAGTAGAACGAAATGCTCCTGAGCTACTCGGGAGCGCTCTATTTGCGTCACTGAAAGGCCACTCTGGGCGCAATGCTGAGGGCGGAAATGTGAAGGAAAAGGAAATAAACTTCTTGAGTTTGAACACAGTGTATTTTAAAAGTGGGGATTTTTTTTCATTTTTTTGCTTTTGAAAAATATATACGAAGGCAAAGAAGGATACTGCGGATTACTCAAAAGGGACTGAGAAACGTGTGTGAAAGTGAAACCCTTTTTTTTGATCTTTAAAAATGTTGTAAGTTGAAACACAACTGAAATACGAGAGGTGTTTAAAAATGGAAAAAAATGAATTACGCCCTATATGTCAAAACCTAAAAGGGCTATGAAAAATTATTTTATTTTCTATTATTACAGGATACTCTGTACAGTTTAGTCAAAGTGTAGGCAACAAGAGATTATGCAATTTTTATTTTATATCATTTAAAAGGCTTAGAAGCAAAAGGATTTGGGAAACAAATTTATTATTCTAATATATTTAACTTTGGGTTTTTTAATATAAAATATTACCTATATTATATTTTTTTACAATCAGAAAGCTAAACTATTTAGGAGTGCCATCGACTATATTTTATTATGATTAAACAAAAATTTCAAAGAAAAATATAATTAACGCCCAACAAAGTAGGCACGGGGCGGCTAGTTTCTTGTAAAAACCTGGAGCAAGCGTTTCTTGACTACTGTATAACGAGCTTAAATATACATCTACTCTGGCGGCGCGGCGGAGGCAGCCACTTAACTGTCGCACCTGGGTCCTAATTCTCGAGCATAAGAGAACGGACTCGATCACATCGCCAAAATGATCGTTCACTTCCCGGACGGTTTTCCTTACAGTCGCGTGATGGGAGCAGTCGTTTGCGTTTAAGAATACCTATTTAACTTTTCTAATGAGAACGCTGTTCCCCAGTTTCAAGAATAAGGACCCTGGGGCATATTTGTGTACCCAGAGAACCTGGAGCAGGGGGGTCAGTGACTGACCCCAGCTTTTTTTTACTTATATGTGGGGTATCAACGTTTAACCTTATAATTTTGGGAAATAGTTTAAACTTTTTTATCACAAAAAATCATAATCTATGTTTAATCCTGCATTATGGTTATTTTGCAGTCCTTTACTTTATAGAGGTTTTTATATTCAATCGGCATAGTTCATTTTCTAATCGTTATATGCCTTAGCACTTTTATCAAACGTATCAATGTCAGCTTTAGTAGAACTATATAATATAGTATAGAACTTTTTCTAGGGTATTGTTCTTAATTTTTATATTATAAAGCTGGAAAAGAGAAATCCCACTTTTTTTAAATACCTTTTTGTGGAATATTTTTAAATATGGTATAGTTTGTCCAACGTACCATTTTTCGGGTGGCTAACCTGAAATTACCAAAAATTGACAGAACTGACTTTTCTTGACAAAACCAAAGTCACTGATTGATAGTTGTCATCCAGTAATGGACTTTGAATTTTCTTTCGTGTTTTGTGATTTTTAGAGGTACTAAAAGGTGTTTTTTTGTTTTTTTAAAGTGTTTAGTGGGTTTAAGAACTATAAGATTTTGTGTTGTGTTTATACTTTTTTGGTTTGGACTTTTTGACATTTTTTATAGGTCATAATTTGATTTATTTCGGGTAAGTATTGGGACTTGTTTTTATTGTTATAAAAACCCAGAATATACATATATTTTCTTACATTTGCTTTTAGGGTATGGATTCCAGTTATTTTAAAAAATTGTAAAATTTCATAAAAATTGGGAATATAGAAAAATCATCCATTACTTTAAAGTAAGATATTAGAATATATTAAAACTGTAATATATTTTGTGATCAGCGCCGTAAAAAAACCCTACACAAAATTTAAATAAAATAGATGATATGCTCGATAAGTAAAGTAAAAAGTACCTAAATAACTATTAATCTTAACTTTTTAGCCTTATTCTGATGTCATTATTATTATAAAAATATGAGTACTGATTAAGATGCTTTAACTTCAACCTGTCTGTTTTATAATGTAGCAGAAACAGAACTTTTTATTATGTGGTTTAACGGAAATGTTTGTTAATAAAATAGTATAATTAAACAAGTTTATATAAATATATGCACAGCAAGAAAAAAATACAGCTAAATTTAGTCACTGAAATCTAAGCATTTATTGAAGATATTAAAGTTTTTAAAAATTTCTTCAGTACGATCCTGAACTTCAAAGCAGCCAACTTAAATCTGAAATACGAAATTTACTGATTGACTTTTCTCTAAAAAATACGTATTGCCACCGGAATAATTGTACGTTGGACAAACCGTATTAACTACTGCAAGCTTTATTTTAAGTAATTCCCTGGTTATATGTATAACGACCACTTCATTAGTAAACCATACTTGCCATGCTATCCATTCTAAAAACCTTGTTTAAGCGGGCACTATTTGCAAGAAGCTTTTAATTTTAGCATGAACATACTTCTAAAGGATCATGTGTAAAAGTCATAAAACGATATTTAAAAAAAATAATATAAAAATTTATAACAAAAACTACGCTGGTGTCAGTGGCTGACCCCTAGATCTAGGTGCGACTGTTAAGTAATATTATGCTCGCGACTTAATGTAAAAAAATAAAGTTTGAAGTAAAGATAATAATCAACAAACAAAACATATTTTTTTAACCTAGCCAAAATGGCAGTTTTAAGAAATCGAGTAAGAATTTTGTCCCCATCTTGTACCATTAAATTTGGCATGAATTTTATTTTTGCCTATCCCAAAATATATCTTGTTGTGACTCAATTATAAATCTAAACTTTACCAGTCCACGTTACGAATTTTTACCATTGGACATAACCCATGTAGCGATTAACTTTGCATTGCAGCTGTGACATTATAATTAATTACCTGTGTCAATTAGCATGCTGAAACCAAAATTTTAAAGTTGCTTTGGCTAGAAATTAATTAGCCAGTATAATCAATTATATTTATAATAGATTTTACGGCAACTGCATATGACGCTTGATGTATGATTTAGATCTCACCTGTTTTGTTTTTAATTATAATAATTTTTAACTGCTTTAGGGTAATGTATTAGCACGGTATTTTTTCCGTAGAAAACATTAATTATATTAATTTTATTCAGGGTTTCTTCGGAAGTTCCTACCGAATGAGAATCTTTTTTAGGTATTAACTTTACGAAAAAGTGCCTCTTTATAAAAAGTCCTGCTTGATGAAAAATACATTTATGCAAAAATAATTGTTTGTTGGATATACAGGATGGCTTAAGCAAGACTTGTTTCTAAAATAATATACAGGGTATTTTTAAACTACGGTACGAAACTTTAAAAAATAATTCTTTATGTTATTTTATAAAGAAAAGTTTCTATAAACATATGTCCGAGTTGCTTCGTTTAATTTGCACAGAAGTCTTTTTAAGCCAACCTGTACATCCAACATACAAACATTGGAAATGTGTTTTTTTATTAGGCAGGGCTTTTTATAAAGGGGCACTTTTTTGGTAAAGTTAATAATTAAATAGCTTCTGATTTGGTATAACTTACGAAGACATACAAAGCTTAATATAGTGGAAGAAAAATGTGTTTAAAATAAATTATTAATTTAACATATTATCTTATAACAATGATTATTACAAAATTGCTTTTTGTATCTTTGTTAAAGGGTATTTGGTTTTACTTTTAATTACGTTTTAAAGTTGGCGACTAATATATACAGGGTCTTTTATTAAGGGTGGATAGATATCATACCTCCAAAAATAATGGTCATAGAAGATAAGGAAAATCCTTTTAAGGAATTAGTTATAAAAACCACTTAAAACTATGCTGTACTGTACTGCTGGGGAGCAAAACAGCTTTGGTTGTGTATAAAAATACCTTTTTTTAATGGTTTCGTATGAAATTAAAAGAATTATATTACGGTATTACTACTAGAACTCAGCATCTTTTTAATTAATTACTTTTCTTTTTAGGGCTTAAAATAAGGGTTGTAAGAATAAAGATTTACCGGTTAAAATGTCATAACTTTGATTCGGCTTAACAGAGTTTAGAAAACTAAGCATTGTTTTAAAGAGAAACCTTTTCTGACTAATAAAAAGTAAACTCTGGACATATTATCTACTGTTGCTCCTGCCAGAAGGCGCTGTTTATTAATATTTTTATAATTATTCTTTGAAATAGTAAATGAAATGCTAGTTTTTTTACATAAAACGAAAACTAAAATAAATTTGCACCAAACTAATTCTGATCTGATCTGATTATTAGGTACCTGATTTTTGATTATTACTTATAACTGATTGTTGGAATTTGGGTATTATTTATTTTTATTTTATTTTAAATGGTAAATTATTAGGAATTATCCCTAGCAATTATTTTATAATCTTATGCGTACAGGTTAAGGCTTAATCTGCATAACCAACATAGTACTGGGCTTTAGAAGTTGAGTCTTTATGATAAAAGTACATTAGCTTCTATTTAATACAGTTTTGTATTCTTTTAAATTTTAGGTATATGTATGTGTTTTTTAACTCTTTATTAACTATATAATTGTTGTGTTTTAGGTATTTTTAAGGTAAATCTACAAGTTTAAAAATATTTCTGAATATTAAACTAGTTTTTTACATTTTTCTTTATTAAAAAAGTATGTGTTGATAATATCTAGATCTCCTATGTCATTTTTTTTTATTGTTGTGTTTTTTATCAGCTTAAAACATATTAAAAGGACAAACATGTTAAATTTATACATTTTAATTACAAAGTACTTATGGCGGACAAATAGACATAACCATGAACCTTTACTTATAAAGCTGAACACTTTCATAAATACCTAAATTAACCAACCTATTATAACCGCTTTAGACATTTACTTCAAAATAATATATTTAGCTAATAACATAAAAAACCGCAGTGCTTAGTATAATTGCAACTAATTGTCACAATTAATTATTGTGTTATATTATACTGCAAAACCATCATTTCAAATTAAACAGGGCTAAAATGTATAACCTAAATAACCGTAGTTTGACTTAACAAATAGCGTTAACTGGACTGTGACATTTTCGAAAAAGGGTTTTAAGCTATATGCTTGTTTAAATTATTATATTAATTTAAATGTCTTCTACAGCAATATTCTTTTGCACCCGTTAAAGGATATATATTTTTTAAACATAATATTTGCAAAAAAATGGCACTTACTAAAAGTGTATTTTTAAAAATATTTCAAATTTAGTTGCTTCCTTAAAATACAGTGCGTATCTACAGTCAGACTCTCTTTTAACTTTTTTTTATTTTTTTATAAAAATTAAAGGACTTTGGTAAGATAACATAAACCAAATTTTGGGCAAGAAATGACAGATATAAATGTTAAACTAAGAGTTGGACACAACAAAAAAATAAATAAATAGAATGTAAACGGGAATGGCCTTGTAGCATAATATTTTAAAGCCCTTGACAAGTACTGCATAACCCTAGATTATAAATTTAATATCCTTACCTACTACAACATGGCATGACTTTAATATTTACCTAAATACCTAATTTTAAGGGAAATATTTCAAAAAAAAGTTAGTTTTGCTTTATATGGTATAATAAAGTTCTTTTAGTAATCTTTTTATGGGTGATATTGGTAATAATATACAGGGAAAGACAAAAAGTATATATTTTTTAATAGCGCACCCTGTATATTATATAACCATTAAAAAAATATTTAAAAGACCTTTAAGAAAATACCACATAAGGCATATCTAATTATATAAATTTTGTAAATATGGCCATTTCAATTGAGTAATTAATTAATTTTTAAAGTTTCATTATCTTGTAGTAAATAAAGCCATTTATTTTATATTCTAGGGTTATTACATACTCTGTCATCATTTTCATTTCTTTTAATGGCGCCCTACTGTTAGTTTTACATTTATATTTTTTTTTTAATTTTCTGACATACCTACCATTTATTTTTATTAAATTTTGAAGGCGATAATTAAATAAAAATAAAATATCTTGAACATTAAGCAATAAAAGAGTTAGCTATTTAAATTAATGACATTGATTCTTATCTTCAAAATGTAATTTAAAATTGAACTAAAGAAAAATTTGTATCAAAACTAGTGTCTAGTCAGTTGTTAAGGTAAAATTTTATTTTATTTTTTTAGTTTTTTTGCAATACAAGTTTAATTTAATTTAATTATATAATGTTTACAAAATAGGTATTATATGTTCTAACAGGTGCTGAAAGTGCCACTTTTCCGCACGCGACTACAGTTGACCGAAAGACGCGTAGCGGCGTTTGGTTAAGCAATCAAGTGCGAAAGACACACTTTCGGCACATGTTAGAATGCAATTTTGTTTTACGAGCGTAAGAAAAACATTTTTTTATACAATAATCTTTCAAACCCTACAGGTATTTATAGTCGGCATCGCTTTTATCGTGCGTGTATTAGTATTTTGTAATTACATTTTTTTTTAACTTATTTAATTACAGCTTTTAAATATAATCGGATAAAATGATATACAATAATAAATACCAGTCAACCAAAACTATTTTAATAACGGAATTTTAATTATTAAATGATATTTATACCTAATTTAATAGTTTAAAAATAAAATTATGAATTATAAATTATTTTTTTAAATAATTTTTTTAATCTTATTATTTATTTAAAGAAAGAAAAAGGAAATATGTTCTTTAAATACAGATAAAAATATTGGTACTGTAACTGTACTATAATTTGTGACATTTCTGCAGGTCAATAGCAGATTGCAGAAGTTTTTTTGTTATGGAAATATGTGTCTGCGAAATGTGTTCCTTCTACCTCTTAAGTTGGTTTGGCCAGGGCAAAATTTTCTTTTAAATAGAAAATGTATAAAAAACTTTATTGCACCTCGCTAATATCGGGTTCAACATTTTTGTACTTACTTTATCGCAGGCAAGTAGAAAAAAAGACATAAACAGAAAACTTAGTAGTGGTAAAAGCACAACTTCCTAATTGCAGAAAGTATGACAGGCCATATGAATAAAACTGTTTTGCTTCATTTATGACGATATGATTTACGTTTTGTCACCTACAATTTAAAATTTTTTGTTTATATTGGTACCTTAATAGATAATTTATTAAAAGAATATTTAATTTTCTTTAAGCCACCACTTACTTAAACTAACAGGAAAAAAGATAATTATATATAAATTACTATTTTAAAACTGAAAATAGACCGCTAAATATTTTCGTACGCAATGTTATTTTTAAAGCTAGCCTAACATAAAAACGAAATTTTAGTACATAAAAACTTTTATATTAAGTGCGTTTACATCAATAAAAAATTTAAAATGTAACAATAAACAGGCTACTTGAGAGACATATTCAAATTAGGTTTGTTTTGGGTCTTTTCAAGCGCCGACTACCCTAAATATTACCATTTTGTTTAGGGGTATGCATTATTATTTAAATGTTTTAAGTAAACCAATATTACATTTATTTAAAAATAATAAAATTTTATTTATTTATGAGCTTTTTGTTTTCCAAAGTAGCTGTACTTAGTCTACATTAGCTAACTGAGAATTTTAAATCAAAAATAAATACTTCGTTTTGCTACACAACTTTTACTAAATAATAAATGTACAAGAAAAGATGTTGCATTTCGTTCGCCAATTTTGCTTAGATATATTGACTTCCATTGTAAAAATATAGAATTTGATACATTGTACCACTAGAACCTTGAGTTCAGGTTTGGTAAAGAGCGTAAATGAAAAATATTCTATTGTATATCGAAGCAGGACAGCAAATTGCCAAATAGTCGAGGGATATTCTTTACTTTTCCTTGAATGCTACGACATCGGGGTGTATCTTGTTTATGCTACTTGGCACACCAAGTCTAACCTCTTCATTTTATGGTTAGTTTAGGCAAAGAATATTATATCGCGATAGTAGTCACAAGAAAGGGGTAAAAAGTAAAAAAAAAAATATATAATAGGATCAAATCTATTAAAAAGGTGGAGAACAAACCTTAAATTAAAGAAAATATATAAATTACGGAACATTTAAGGTCGGGAAAAGGCGGGCGGCAAAATATCGACATTTTAAAAAAAGTCGGTGCTAGTCTTGTTCATTAAAATCTCCACTTTCCAATGGTGTAAGAATAAATTACAAGGGATCTGAAGTCGGGAAGTTTAAGGAGTGAATTTTTAAGGGTAAAAACTTTTGTTTTCATTTTAAGCAGAACTACTAGTCCTATAAAAATTAGTTATATTTTTTTACACTCTTAAAAAGTAGAGATTTTAACCAATAAAAAGCTTACCGACTTTGTTGAAAATGCCAATATTTAAACACGTAAATTTTTGATTAAAAATAAAGATACTTTTTCAATATTAAGTCAAAATATTGTAAAAAGTAAATATTTAAAATGTAAAAAATTATAGTATATTACAAATAAAGGTGGGTTTTTAACAAATCTTGTGAAATTTGTTTTTTGTAAAAGAAAAACATTAAAAAACATAACATGGTTATTTGAATGTTTTACATTCAAGGTTGCCCTTTAACTATTTAAGGCTTGTTGTTTAGCCTTAAGTTAAGAAACCCTGTTTTTAAATTTTAAACCCCACCTCCTCCCTTCCCGGCCTAAGATCGACTGTAATTTATTTTTTCTTTAATTTTTGTTATATTTTCTACCTTTTTACAATAGGTTTTTTCAACTATATTTTTTTTCGTTTTAAATAATATTGACCCTGGTCTATTATCCCTTTAAACCAATTAAATTAAAAGTTGGAAACCTATGAGAATAAGGCAACATTATTTTTATTTTTTTATTTACCCATTACATATCAGTTTTTTATTTCTTTTCTCTCTACTCAGAAGTCTTATTCCAATATTTGGTTTAGCCAAAATTGTAAAAGCCCCCTAGGGAATTTTATTAAAAGATTATTATAAATATTGCTCTTTTAAACAATAGGAAATTCAAGTTAATAAGCAGCTGTGTTGCAATTCCGTCAATCAGCTGATAAAAATGGGTATCTACAAGTGTCGAAAATATTTACCATATTTACAGAAATATTTGCAAAAAATATCAGACATATTTTATAAGTGTATTCATTCATATTTTTACGAACCTACGCGTAAACTTTTGTAAAGGAAAATATTATTTCTAACTTAAAGCAACTTATTTAACAATGTCCTTGAAACAACTATCTTTTTATTTACAGAATTTTAATTGCTTTAAACAATAAGTTTTTGTTTTTCTTTTAAATTAAAATAAAATCTGTACGTAGATTAGGCAAAATATGTTATTTCTGTGTTAATTGACCTTTTAAAAATAATTCATTTTATAGAAAAAACTAATTTTATAAATTTAATTTTCGGTTTCCTTATTTTTTGGTAATTTTATAGATAAGTTAGAGACAACGCACGAGCTAAGCTGTAATAGGCTTTCCATTCTATTTCACTAAAGTATAACGAGAAATAAAGCTTGGCGGACGCTTCCTGTGTTATTTCTTCAAAGAATCACTGACCGACATCTATTAAATTCTATGCCTAGAATATCAATGGAAATTTGCACAATAAAAAGTTTTTACAAGATAAAATAAAAATAAAATGAGGTGCTCTATAAAACATTTTTTTTTATATATACAGACTTTCCCCGGATGGGGCAAATGGACAAAAAATTTAATTTTTTGAAAAAAAGTAATTCTTTATAACAATTTTTACTTGTTAAAAAATAGGATTTGTGAAAATAAAATGTCGATTTTGTATACAGAGTTTGCAAAAACCTAATCACACGATTTTTTTCCAAAAGTAAACTAACTTTATTTTATATTTTTAAGCAAAATGCCATTTAGAAAATTTAATAGGAATAACATTTTAAATTACTTTATTAATTTTGCAGGGGTATAAAAAAGATTCATAAAACTGGTTTGGGAGTTATCAAAAATTAATTATTTTAAATTTTTATTATAAGGTAAAGTAATCAAGGCGTTTTCGTCATATTAAAGAGTTCAATAAAATTTTGTATTATTGTGGTTATCGATTATAAACCTATAATTTTGACCTTAATAAATTAAGAAAATAACGATTTTCGAAAAATTTACTACTACTAATTTATTTTAAAGCAAAATATAATTTTGGTTTTTTATATTATATCGTTTATAGGTACTTTCTAAAGCCGCGTCCAGACTTGCAACAATTCGCCAAACATCCGTCTAAACTAACCAACTTATTTGCGCGCTTCTTTGATGCAAAAACCGACAAGTTCTAAATCACCGTAGAATCATTCACCAAGCCCTTGAAACGACGCGAATTCCGTCCATGTCCGCGCTATGTAAAACTATGTGTTTGTTGCGGATGGACGCGGCTTTAAATAAATTAAGTAGCTTTTTTTATTTTCCCAAAAACGAAGGTACGAACGAGAAATATAAAGAATAATATAATATTAGCTGTGGTGCTCACTAAAACGCCTTTTGACCCAATATGACTAATCTTAGTAAATATTTACAAGCTTTTTATTACATATATTAAATGTACCAACTTTTATTTAAATCGAATAAAGGGTATTTACTAAATAAAAAGAGTTTTAAAAACCACTTTATGTAAGCAGTTTTAAAAAGCTTTAACCCTTAGCTAAAAAAAGGTACTCTTTTCCGATATTAATAAGATTAAGCGTTTTCGAGAAAAACAACTTTTGATTAAATAGGATTGTTAGTAGTAGGTGGTATTCAGTCTAATTTTATGTATTTTCTAGCTTTAATTATTGAAGAATGTGGGACCCTCCACAATGGTGTAAAAATATTTTTGTATCGTAAAATTATAAAAAAACGTACTTTTTTAAGAGTTTTTTTTCTATTTGCAACATAATTACTTAATGTTTTAAAAAGTTTTTACTAAACCAAAGCTTCTATTTGTCAAAAATGCTTTTATTTATTGACATCGAAAACAAGTACCCTTTTTAAGCTTAGGATTTAAGCTTTTCAAAATTCTTATTTCATTTCTTTATTATACATGGTGTAAAAATAATTAACACTTTTCTGTTAGGGTTAGTCCGCCCCTGACAAATTAATAAAGGCTTACGGATTGCGGATTGCGACCATAATAACAACTAATACTAAATTTTACTTTTATTTATCCATTTTACTCAACAGTCTTCTCACGGTAGCAAGGCAATCAAGAAACTAAAGTAATGGTCGACCCAAATCTAAATTATATAAATGGCCACCGTTCAGCTTCGTCTGAATGTTTACAGCTCAAATATTTGAGCTTTTATCCCGACCCCGACATTGATGCACTTTACATGTTCCAGGACTTCCACCATGCCAATTTACCATCCATAGTCTAAAAATCAAAACAGGACTGTACAACTTTAATTACTTAAAAGCTTGTAAACAATTGAGAAGAGCAAATGTAAAAACTTTAATGATTTCAAGCAATTCATTAATTTCTTTAAATTTTGGCATGCTCTCCCAGAGAGTCTGATTGACACTAAATTTATCACGCATGCCATGCACACAAAAGCCGATATAAACATATATAAAAAATATTTTAATTATTTTTAATTTTATGTTTTATTGCACAGTTTTTAAATAAAGTATAACTTTGTTAATGCGGTATTGTTTTATTTATGTGATAAGCACAATACCTAATACACAGTTTTATTCACGGTGGGTGCCCTATTAGAAATTCTCGAAAACTACCAAAGATATATTGTTTTTAATTTTTGAGCTTGATTTAAGTAACATTGATCTTTATTAAGGCAAATAAATTATATTTTTGAGACATCCGGCTATACCGGAAGTGGGTCTTTTTTATTTTAAATGGAACCTTATATGTATTATTAAATTTTTCAGATTTTGCATATTTTGTTTATCATGTCTTTACCTAAGTTTAAGCTGATTTTGACATATTTGCACGAATTAATTTTTAAAAATAACATTTGCAGACCTAAAAATAATTATTAATTTATTTCTAGAAAAAAATCCTTAATATTTTATTTGGTATACAATTCTTTATAAAAAGAAACCAATTTAAAAGTTTTTATAAAGTTTAAAAAATATATATTGCAGGGCCTTTAAAAAAAAACAGATAAAAATTAACAAGATGATCGAAAATTATTTTTTTAGTAAAAACCCCTAAATTTTATATTTTTATCTAACTAAGCATTAAAAATAAAAGTAAGCTTGAAAAAAGTTGCCTATTCCTAAAAGTTTTAAGTTTTAAGATATTTCCAATCAAATATTTTTTATATTATTATACATATTCTTAGTATGTTATTCCATGGTATAATGACAGATAAAGAAAAATGTAAATTTATTAACTTTTGTTCCCTTAATTTTTTCCTTTATAAAATTTTGGTATGACTAATGAGAGGATATAAACTACTTTTTGACGCAAAAATAATAGTTGCAACAATTAAGATCTTAAAAAAAACATTTTATCTTTAGACAAACCACGAAGGCTAAAAGCCTAAATACTAACGTACCGTGGGTGTCTTAAGCGAGGTAAGAGGGAGTTTGTTGACACGGGACTTAAATACATTTAAGGGGGAAAGAAAGACCTCCGCGAGCAGCAGGTTCCACAACCTAGAAACTCTAGGGATAAAAGAACGAACAAAGTGGGAAGTTCGGGGCCCGTCTAGTTGGACCGTAAAGGGATGCATACGCGCGGAACCACGAGTTTCTCTGTTGGGAACCGTGAGTGGAGGAACTATACTTGACAATTCTTCAGAGCAGAAGCCATGAAAGTACGTATAAAAAAGCGATAAATCCCCCACAGCCCAACGATGTGCAAGAGAGGGAAGCCTTTCTGTAAGTGAAGGATCATTAATGAGACGAATGGCTCTTCTTTGAATAGAATCAAGAATGCTTAGGGTTGTAGGGGACGCCATGCCCCAAATATGAGAACAATATTCCAAGGGAGGTCGGATTTGGGACACATATAAAGTGTATAAATTAGAAGGGGAAAAATACTTTTTGGCTCGAAAGAGAAATCCAAGCTTTTTGAAGCTGCCGTGGCTATAGATACAATGTGTTTATGCCAGTTAAGGTTACTTTCAAATGTGACGCCCACAAGATTAAAGGTGTCTTTGCTCTGTAAAACTTGGCCGCTCATAAGTAGAGGATGAGTATTTGATGACTCTTTTCGCGACAAGGAACATGATTGTGTTTTGGATGCATTAAAATGGACGAGATTTTTAGCGCCCCAATCCAAAATTAAACTAAGATCCTGCGAAAGAGATAACTGCATCGCTCTGCGTTTGTTTTTCAAGTCAGGTTTAGTAATGGGGATCTTGTGGAACATCATTTTAAAGCCCACAATATAAAGTCAATACCTTTACTCATTACAAAAGTAAAAATCTTTTAAAAAAGCACCCTGTATATAATATCACCATTTAAAAGAACATTAAAAGAGCTTTAGGAAAATACAGCATTAGGTAGGTACATCTCACTTTATTAGTTTCAGAAATATGGCCATCCAAATCAGGAATTTAGGTAATTTATAAAGAACCGCCCTTTTGTAGTGGGTGAAGATATTAAATATAACCATAAAATATCAAAAGTTAGGAACTTTAAAATAATCTGCCAAAAGACCCCTTTTCCATTTAATGTTTTTTTCTAAGATGACGCCCATCCGCTATCTTGATTGTTGCAACTATTATTTTTGCGTCAAATATATATATCCTCCCTTTAGTCATGTCCAAATTTTATAAAGAAAAAATTAAGGGTACAAAAGTAGGCGTGGGGGAGGGGACTATTTGTGTCCACACTGTATATTTTTCAATGTTTTTTAATAAAAATGCTTTGTCTGGGGCGTCGAAAAACAACACACCTGAAAATAATTTTAAAATAATTCTTAAATATTATGATTGCAACAACATTTGGTAAACATAAAAAAAACAATATCTCTGTACCATAATTATTTGTTTTTAAATATCTCTTAATTTATTTTCCTTAGGCACGTACATAATGTTTAGTTTGCCTCTCAAAGTCCGCCACTAGATATGTATTTAATAAAAAATGTTTTATAATACCAATAATTTATTTATAAATTTTTAAGAACTTCCTTCGCTAAGTAAATACTTTTTATGAAAAGTGACGGCAATTTTTATTTAATCTATATCAATATATGTGGATTTCGAAACTTCCACAACACATTTGAACGATATAGCCAAAATTTACATAATTTTCGTGACCCTTACGCAGGCAGTTGATGTTTAGATTTATGTTATAAACTTTCATTTACATATGTAACGACCGCTCAAAGCAAATTTTGGTAAAGAAAAGGTACCCATTGCATTAAAAATAAAAAAATTTTGATAAAATAAAACTAATAATAACAAATTTAAAAAATTAATTAATTTGTTTCTTACTTAATAAAATTATATTTTAAATTCTCTGTATAACATTTTACCCTTGTATAACTTTCGCATACCATGGCGGACTATTTATATTGTTTTTTAAAGTTATTTTTTTGTCTAGGTATGTAAAATTAAACAAAACATTATTTAGAATTCGTCCAAGATTTTTAATAAATATTTTAACAAATTAAACTTTTTATATATTAAAAAGAGCTATTCTGCTCTTGCAATAATATAATAAATTAAAAAGATCTATTTAAAAATAATTTAATAATTAATTTCTAATGGTATTAAACATTTGGAATAAAACCAAAAATAACAGAAACGGGTAACTTGGCTCTTAGTACAAGCTTAAGTTGTTTGGCAAAAATCTAAACCACCGTAAAATAAAACGTGATCAAGATTTAGGTCGAATACGAAAATTATGCATTCGAATACAATTACAAATACCTAAAAAAAAGTACTTAAATACTTAGTATTCATGAATACCAGGAATGGGTATTTATGAATACTAAAGAGCAAAAAACCCTTTCTTTAAAAAGACCTCATCTTCTTGTTCCCTGCTTTTAAGTCCTTAAAATTTTGAAGAACATAAAAAGTCCTTGCCTAATATTTTTACGATTTTGATTCACGGAATACTGATATTTACAATTTTGATATTTGAATATTGACAATCTCGGTATTCGAATAGTTCAAATTCCGATATTCGAATACTCACTCCTATTCACATTTCGGTATTCGAATACAGGGTATACCGGTATTCAAATACTTAAAGTCCCGATATTTGAGTCCTCAAAAATTGTTTTCGAATACCATTAGTTGCAAACGGTATTTAGAATACATGATTCCGAAAACTGACAAAAAAATATTCTACCGAATACCGAATCCCAACCAACAGTATATATTCGAATGCCAGCCAAATGTATTCTCAATACGATTTAAAATACTATCAGGTATTCGAACACTACCCAACTCTGGCGTAATCTATTTAAAAAAATAGAAACAATATTTTGCCCTAAAGGTTAAAGGTTATGTTACAATTTAAAACTTTAATGGGGAATTTTTTCCAATGTGTAGAACGAATATGATTTAAAAGCAACAACAAAGCGCGGCCGATGCGTCATCCTGTCTGGAATGTTTATATGCAGGCATTCTTTTTCTAATATCTGCTTGCTTGTCGCGCAATCAATTGTCGTAGATCCCAATGTATTAAATCGCGTCGATGCCGCGTTGCTATCCCGTCGCGCTCGCTGTTTGCCGAAAGCTTAATACTTTAACAGTACATAGTAACAAACAGCGAAAATCCAACAATTAAAAAAAAGATTTCCTATTTAAATTTTAAAACTTTAAATTAAAGATCTGGCAATATTGCCAATAATAACACTAAATTCAGAGTATGGTTTGACCCTGGAGTACCGAATTATATTTAGTTTGGTTTAAAATTCTCTGCGATATTTCAGCGTTTTCGAAATTTTTGAACACACTGTATAAAAATCTCTATTGCAATTAAGACACAAAATGTAATGTTAGCCTTCTTTACTAACTTTATTTTCATGAAAAAAGTTCTGGCAACGCCCTTGGATATTACTTTTATTTTTTTAAGAATTACTTGTTATTTAAAAAGCGGCT
The DNA here is from genome assembly GCA_014170235.1 of Listronotus bonariensis. Lineage (NCBI taxonomy): Eukaryota > Metazoa > Arthropoda > Insecta > Coleoptera > Curculionidae > Listronotus > Listronotus bonariensis. The sequence goes on along the minus strand of JACEGR010003581.1, from coordinate 955 downwards.
TTAACAATGTCAAGTAAATCCTTAAATTAGTATACTTCTACCCTAGAAGGGAACCCTATTTGGTAAATCTAGGTGACAATGCATTTTACAGCTTTTAAAATTTAGCTTGGACTTCAATCACTTAATAATGTAACTCTGAGTTTGTTAACACGACGTTGTAAAATGCGGTCTAAAAGTATATATGCGGGCTTTTCATTATATACCGGTGAGAAGTGAGCTATTATTTACCGAGAATTTTTATATCCTAAGGCGCATAGCGCCGGGGGATATAATGTGCAAGGTAAATAATAGCTTTTTTACCCGAGGTATATATAGAATATTTTATTACTGCTAACATTGATATACTAACAATTTTAATTTTGACATAGGTAATTTCCTAACGATTTGTTAAATGAATCGGAATATCAAGTAGATTGGAGCCTATTTCTAATCAGATTGGCTTTATTTATGAAAAAATTTGGCATGTGTCAAATTTTGTTATGAGAATTGTTCATATTATTGACCTAGGTTTTGCTATCATTATTATTTTACCTAGGGTGACAAATATTAGTTTTCGTTAGGGGAATGGAGTAAATAATAGCAATTTCTTAAGTTGGCATTAAAATTAAGTGTATAAAATAAATAAACCACCAATACTAAACTTATTAGTGATTGTCTTTAAAAAGCGTTTTAAAATTGTCTAATATTTGGGTAAAAGCTTCAGGATAATTGCGAGTAAAACGAAACTCTATGTTCAATATCACGTACTAAACTTTAGAAAATTAAACGGTTTTACCTTGGCTAAATCGGAGGTATTAATAATTGAAGTCACATGTGTTGCAAGATCTTTTATTGGTCCTTATCTATTTGTCTGGGGCGGTTACTGTAAATGAAAGACACCATCATGATGGTTGTAGAAGCGTTTGGATAAAACGTGACTTTTTAGCAAATTGTTGATTATAATATAAAATATTAT